>JAOSBN010000178.1:46152482-46192207 GCA_027563595.1 Erythroxylum suave | reverse complement strand
TGAGATTAGAACTTAACGGGGAAGGAAGTAGTTACTGAGGGAGTAAGGTTTCCTAAGAGGAAGGATGCGTGTTTTCGTCCGTTGAAGCCGAGGGAAGGCGTGTTAGAGTATGTGCAGTCGCTTCTATCATACCTGGAAACTTATGATACCAGTAGCTAAGGTCGCCTTTGAGAGCGTATGATCTCCAGTAAGGTTGTCTTTGAGGGATGGTTGTCATATGTCTGGGACATATAGTCGTACTTTAGAAGTACGTAATCCCTGATTCCCTGTGTCTCTGCCTTTGCCTATACTTGTGAGACCTTGTAATGAGTGTGGTTGCTCGTATGGAAAAGGTATGTCCCTCTGTGGTAGCATACAACAAGAAATATTACATTGATATTATAGAAACCAAGCCTTCAAATGATATAAGTATCGAGGCAGACTGTGAGGTGGATTTCGCACCGCCTTTAGATTACAAGGAGCCAGAGAAACCCGTTGCTCCCATTTCTGAAACCAAGCAACCATCTCAAGGTATCTGTTTCTCTGCTCTTTGCATATGATAGTATGCTGCCCTTAACAAATTTCTTGTCTTTAATTTTAATAAGGGAGCACGAATGTTTTATGTTCCTATATTCACTCTGTTAGACCTCATCAAGCTTTCTTTTCTACTGTTTTGAGAGGGGGGTGTCGGTAGGGTGAAGTGTCTATAATTGGGCATTCGTTGTGGAATGGATAAAGTTTTCTCGTGCTGCTGTAAGTTGTGGTCTCTGTAATTTGGCATTCGTTGGGGAGCAGCTCGAGATTTCTTGTTGTGTTGAAAGTTTCTGGTCTCTGCAACTTGGCATTCATGGTGAAATGTATCAAGTTTTCCTGTTGCTCTGAAAGTTTTTCCCTTTCTGAAACAGGACGAGGAGGGTGGGGTGGTGTTGGAAGTGGGTAGACAAGCCTGGTTTCATCCATTTGCGTTTCCATTTTCTCAAAGAATGCTTTCTTCCAATCTTGCAGTTGAACAGGTTCCAGTCATTATGGAAACCAAAATTCAGTCCGTTTAAGGGAGCAGGATGACGCCTGGATGGAAAACCTTTGACATGTCAGCTGCCACCGGTTTCTTCACCTGGGCTTAAGGACAGGCAACCCACTGTTACCATTGCCAGTGGGCAGCCGTCAGTGGGATCAAATTCACAGAGCAGTTCCTGCCAATCTCAGGGAAAACTTGTGTTCGGATCAAATGTGAGCTGTGCTCGTAAAGAAAGCCAAAAGGTGCTTTTTCTCCTACCATCCATTACTATGAGTCAGATTCCTGACAAAATCGAAATGATGTTAACAGGATTCCCGGTCTATCATTTTGCCTTTTCTTTTCTCTGGTGCGATTCAAATAATCTCTTTCTTCGACGGTGTAGGAACCTGCAAAAGAAACTAAGCGAGAATCTGAAAAGGAGGAGCCAAAATTCTAAGCCTTCACTCTTTGAGGGGTTGATTGCACCATTTGGCAATGGCCGCCATTAACTTTTCTATTTCATTCCTCATGATTTTCTTTTTGAATTAGCTAAAGGGTACAACATCAGAAGATGAAGCGAGTTAGTAACATCTTCTCTTGAACGCTCTTTCTAATAGTACCAAATTATTTCATGCTTGAGAGATAGGAAGACTTTGTAAAAAAGATACTATACGTATTTTTTCATGTCAAATGCGGCCGAATTCTATCTAGCAGACGAAAAAAAATGATGAGATTGCACATATATAATTGACATGTAGCATATAGCAGAACGATAAAAAGTTTTAATCATATGTAGGAATTGCTCACTTGAACAGACCAAAACCAACTCATGATTTGCATGAAGGTGTATGAATTCCATCTTCTGATTTCTAAATGCCTCCACAGTTGGGAGAAACATGGTCCTCAAACCAAAAAGTAGTATCAAAGTTTGTTTACATAATGTGGTGTTCACGAGAGAATAGCTTTAAGAGCATCTTTCACATAGGGATATCTGAACTGGAAACCCAGGTCCTTGGCTCTAGTTGGAAGCACCTTTTGTCCGTCCAAAACCTACTCACAGCTTTATAATGAGTTACAAGTGACATGTGCTAATGCAAGAACAAAAGTTGAAACAGATGTAGTTCGGCTGTTCTTACCACTGAAGCACCTTCTCCAAGGATTGATTTAATAGCAAAGTCAGGTACAGGCAGCCATGAGGGTCGGCCCATGACGTTTCCTAAGTGGTTACACATCTCAGAGAGTCGAACAGGGTTCGGAGCAGTTCCATTGATGACTCCTGATATTTGTAGGTCACAACAACTAAAGTTAAATAGTCATGAAGCCTGTAGTTTATTGTCTTCAAGCTGAAAAGATTTGTTTGCTAGCAAGCTACGTAGGGATGGCACCAATTCAAAGCCAATGGGTTTGATCAGACTCAGACTCAAGTATTCAGACCAACTGGATTCGGGTTTGACAGTTTTTCTGGTTTAACCAATTATAACAAATTGGTTAGGTTTGGATCGGCTCAAACTAAATTCAACGGGTCAAGCTAGATTTGATCAGGCTCGACATGGTTCATACTAACAGCAAATGCCATTGATAATGAGAAAATTACCTTTGTAAGATGGATTTAATATAGCTTCATATATTAGGTTCACTATGTCGTCCAAGTGAATCCAGGAAAACCTGCATGGGTTGAAAAACATCATGAGGAGGATTAAGCACAAAAAGAACTTCTCAACAACTCAAAACAAAAATGCACGACAAATTAAGCTATAAACATAACTCCAACATGAGGACAAGCTTCCTCCAAAAAGCTTTCATAATTTCTTGGCACTTAAAATGAGTAGTTTGCCGCAGAATTCTCACAGAAACCAACATACCATTGTTGGCCAGACCCCAAAGGACCACCAGCAAACATCATGAAAAGAGGAATCATTCTAGCTGCAAATGATAAAAAAAGATATAAGCAGAGTATACAGTAGATGAGAAAACACATGAAAGGATTGAAGAAGTTTATACCTAAAGCACCACCATCTTTACCAAGGACCACACCTATGCGAATGAGTGCTACCCTGACATCCTTATTTACTTTGAGAGCTGCTGCCTCCCATTCCCTACAAACCTGCACAACTTTATCTGTCAGAAAGTAGGTGAGAGCTCTTGCTCACACACACAGCAAATAAGACCACATTCCAGGAAGTTCATGTCATATAAGACACATCTTCACAGCATAATGAATTTCTTCAAAAGCATATGGTTGGCATGCAGCTAAACAAGTTGAAATTTTGATACAAAACAACCACAACTGTAGCGATATTATTGTGGTTGTAGTCCAGACGGTTATCGATATTCACTGTTTGCAGCAGTATTTCCTGCAATTAGTTCCCAATTGTCCGCAACCTTAATATAACTGGCAGTCCACAATTTACAATCTTGGTGACAAGTGATGATTGATAATGTTAATTGATCAAGACTTGTAAGACGGAAGAATGCTGATAATGCATAATAGGATGCTCACGCCAATTTGGTAGTGTGCAACAAACTTTTCAATATGCTTACTCGAGAGTGAACACTAAACAAGAAAGGAGGTTATTCAAAGTATAGAACCTCTGCCAAATAGTCATTTCCTGATGGACTGCTTTCGACAAATACTTGTGTCTCACTGGTTCCTGAGCAAATAAGGGAAGAAAAGTGAGAATGCAAAAAACTTATGCAAATACCCTCAACCATCCAAAACTAATATATGTCACCAAAATCTGCAATATAAAAGAACGGTAAATACTTTCTTTGCATGTTCTTTTTTCTTTTTCCAAATAAAACCAAAACTATAAGGATGATCACATAGAAAATGCTTGCAGAATTTCGAAAAGAAAACACAATTCTGCTCTTAAGGTGGATGAAAATTGTATATATGCAATTAATAAGAAAATTGTTTATACTAGAGTTTTGAATAGAAAGCTATGTGTCAGAAACGAACCATAATAACCAACAGCTGTGGCACTAACCAGTACAGTAGGCCGAGCTCCAGGTAAATTGTTTATTAGATCTACAACCTTCAAAACCAGATAAATGGCTAGATGAACAAGAATCATGAGGATTTTATAGACCTTTAAGTGATGTTTGTGAGTTAACACATCCATAATGTGTTATGATGGAACAGCCGAATCCCCCTTGGATTCAGGTCAAAGAAGCACAAAGAAATCATACGTGCTAAATTAATATCTTACCTTTGAGGTGACTCTTATCCTACTTTGTTTGATCTCCTTCTTGATCTGCAGTTAAGAGATAATATAATCTACTTCAGGGTAGCGCAAAAGAATTATCTATGCACTCATTCATTGAAGCTGCATATAGAGGCTCTTGTCATAGCATAATATATTCCAAATCTTGACCACGAAGCTTATGTATCCTAAACTACCAAAGTGGAGGACCTGCAGTACTAACCTCAGGTGACCATCTTGTGCTGACCGGCAATCCAGCCAAGTTTACAACTGCATTTGAACCTTGAATAGAGTCTTTCCACTCTGGTTCTTCCACAATAACAATTCCAGGGAAGTCCTTGACTACACAAATACAAGAACTAGTGACTTTTATAAAGAAATATTCATGGTCTATGGAAATCTATTTGAAAGGATACAATGGGACATCAAACCCAACTAATATTTGAAAAGTACGCTATTGTAAAGCAATCTCAAGGCTGACATCCATAGATATGCACGGGAATAATATAAAACAAATTTAGTATAATCATGAATTAGTTTTGCTACACATTGCTCTGTTTTAAGGTCTTTAAGTACTCATCATAACAAGTTCATGTGCAGAAAATTTGTACTCATTACCTTCTTACCCGGAAATATTACTTCGGCTTTAGATTTAGTTCGAGTCAAGACATGGACAAAATGGTTATCTGCAATCGAATGAGATGACAAAACACAAACAGTTCAGAGTTATAGTTATTAAGAACTAAGACTTCAAGTCTAAGGCCTGTATGGCACCAAATAGTGCAGTCAACAACTCACGGACAGATTTAGAAGTTCTTTTAATGAAAAACTGAACTATTCGTCAACGTTTGTTTCAATAGGACAATATGAAAATGGAGATAAGGCATTAAACATTTCCTAAATCACGTTATGCAAAGCTTTCACAGTTATTTTTATAGAAAGGTGAAAAAACCTGCACGAAGTCTTTGCACCAATCTTCTACCAATAAAACCAGTGGCTCCTGTTATTGACACTGTCATCTGATTTGCCTACACCAAATTGTACAGTAAAATGAAACAAAACCTCCAAGAAAACAACACAAATATAGAAAAAGCTGTCCAAAATAAACGCCATTGAGCAAAATCTTGAGAAATCAGGCAATTCCTTGTAGTTATTTATTGTGTCACTCTTAACAGAGGATGACCTGGGTAGTCAGATATGGACCTTGGTCTTGTTCTAGTACAAGAGGAATGAAACCGTTGTACGGCAATGATCTAAAGTTTCTTCAACCTACTAAAACCAATCTAATTAGAAACAAAATTTTAATGAGTCAAAAGGACACAATGCGCATGAACAAGCTTTCCCATTTCAGCACACCACTCTAGTTCAAGTTCAATCTGTAGCTACACAATCTTTATGAATTATCCATAGTGCATTCTTCAAAGCAAGAAAAAAAAGAGGAGAAGACAAGAAAGAAGCTTGTAAAGCACAAACCCTTTGTGTCTGCTCAGAGGCACACCATACTCTCAAAATCTTGGCATCACTCCTCTACACCACAAAGAGAAAAGCATAAGGAACACTTCATAGTTCATACCCACATAAAGAATAAAATCCGAAGAAGGGTTTTGAGAGAAAGTAACTGTAGAAACAGAGAAGACTTGAGGAATGCGAAGCGATGGAGGAGACACAGAGTAAGTCCATGTTAAAGCTCTGGTTCTGCAACCCAGTTCCATTTTCTTCTACTGCCGCCAAAACACGTTGCAAAGCTGTGTCAGCTTCGCTTTCACTTTAAGTTTGTGCCTGTAAGAGCAAAGAAGAAGAGGAATATGGGTGTAGACGTTAATACGTTAACGTTGCGTGTCTTATCTTCGTGCGTGATTTGGAGCCACACCCACCAAAGCTCCATATCCATCACGCATTTCACTTGAGTTCTCGTCAGAGCCCATAACTAGTCTCCATGACTTCGGTTTGCTCCATGATTTGTAATGGGCTGGGCCAATTTCAGACAAAGCCTTTTTCTCTTAGCTTGGATCAGGTTTAAATAGTTGGATAAGTTTCAAATCCAACGACTCGTTTTGAGCAGGATGACAACTGGACCTAAAGTCAACAGGTCTGAGGCTTGATTAGGGGCAAGCTAGTATTGTCTTGGCACAACTCGGTTCTTATAAGTAAAATGACGTTGTTTTGTATTTTTAAATTTAAAAAATTTGAATCAAGCTAAATCAAACTCTCGGAGGCAACCCCAACCTAACTTATTGTCGTCCCTAATTTTGAAGTTTGGCTTATTTGATTTTGGACTATTAAAATAGGGATGACAAAAGGGCCCGATTTTCTCAGCCCTGTCGAGTCTCAGGTGCGGCTTAGCTCAGGCTTAGGCGGTCAAGCCTAGTAATGCAAAATGACGACATCACACACACACACACACACACACACCCACACCCACACCCACACCCACACACACCCACACACACACCCACGCACCCACACGCACCCACCCACACACACACACACAAGTTTTAATCAATGTTTTAAGAAAATATTTTAAAAATTAGAGTGAAAATTAAATCAGTAAAAGAAGAGATTTAAAAGATATAATTGGTAATGAATCGTCAAAAAATCGGTTTAAAATTATATAAAATTAAAAATTTTAAAATTCCTTTTTATAGAAGAATTTAAAATTTAATCAAAAAGAAAATTGTTAAATCAAAATTAATTAATTAATTTTAATTTATAAAAATTAATAAATTTATAAAATAGATTGATTATTTAATAAACTAATAAATTTTTAACAAAAAATATTAAAATAAATTAAACCAAAAAAGTAAAAACTTAATGAAAAAGATTTGTTAATTTAAAGTTTTTATATTTGAACTGGTTTAATCAACGGATTATCTTTCACGAGAAAATAAAAAGCCTGTTACGCTTATGGCCCTGTTTGGTAGAGAGCTGATCAGCTCTTTTTTAGCTGGTCAACTTATTTCAACTGGTTAACCATAAGAACAAGCCAATGAATTTGTTTAGTAAATAGCTGGTTAGGTTGGCTCATTCAACCCAACCAGTTGATTTTTAACCAGCTCCTTCAAGGGAGCTTTTTCAATTAGCTGATGGCTTTTTTAATATTTATGACAATTTTAACCCTCGTTTAATCTTCCTCTTAGACCCCCTTTTTCTCATTCTCTCCGGAATCATCTCTAACTTTCTTTGCTCTTTCCTTACGTCTCTTTTGCTAGGTTTTTTTCTAATTCTTCAAATCTTCTTAAGATGTTAATCATGCATTACAACTTGATTATTTAATATTTATAAATTAATTTTCTTAAATTATTATATATAAATAAATGAAAATTGAATAAAAAAATTTTATAACATAATATTTAAAATAAAATTGTTTTAAAATTTTATATAATTTTTGAATAATATTCACGAGCTAATTCTGTTACTCATAATTAAGAGATCAAATAATTTTAAATTAAGTAATTAATAAAAATATTACGATAATAAAAGTACTTATATTTAAGTACTTATATTTATCTTTTGTCGAAATAGTTTAATTCAAGTTAGTAAAACTAATTAAATAGTGAAATCAATTACAGTGAAACTAATTATTAGTATTATTATTATTATTATATATTCAATATTTTTTATTAAAGTTAGAATTAAATATTTAAAATCTAAATTCTTATAAGAATATTAAATAAAACACTAACATATATAATATTCATATCTTTATAATTTTTTAAAAGTCTATCTCTAATAAAAAGTTGGATAAAGGTCCCGTGGTTATTGAGTACCCGTACAAGTACTGGAGAGAAGTCTGTGTACTTTTATTGATGATTAAAGAGGATTTGATCCATTTCTAAGCACATTAACCGATTCTTGAGATTAAGTTTCTTCAGTGAAAAAAAATACATAGAAGCCATAACACCTAAATGTCTCACAATGTTTACCATTGGCCCTTCACTTAACAGCACAGAGAGGCATTGAAGCCCTTGATCCCTATGTTGTGTATGAGCCATTGGATTAACTCAATCTGCATGAGTGACAAAATTGCGGTTTCAGTAGGCAACAAAGCGATTCAAAGTCTAGGGAAAACTAAAGATTCAGATGGACCAAGTCCAACTCTGATATTCCTTGATAAGAAACAATGGCCAGATAAAAACAATTCATAGGAATATGGTGACAAATCGTGGAACAGATTTCCTAAGTTGAGGAGGAAGAAAGATTAGCATCTATCAAAATGTCCTGGGAATGAAACATACAAATTCTATAAATGCCATAATCAAATTCCCAGTTAAAACCAATCATTTTTCTCAGGCTTAAGCCACTATGTTCCGGTAACAATTTGATAACTTGCAACAAATATTTGACCAAGAGATAAAGAACTCAGTGAACAAGCTATAATCTACATTTGCAAACAGGTGCATGCCAATAGCTCAAGTGAAAAAATGGACCATAAGACTAACCTTTATTTGCCACACAAACTCAGGCATTATGCATTATCTTCTCGACCATAATCATAGACTATGTCAATCTGCATGCATATAAATGAAGTTGTGAGGAAGAAGAAAAAGAAGGTAACATCAACAAGAACAAATAACCAACTAGAGCCAGCAACATTAGGTTTCAGATTCATTTAGTCATCAAGATAATTCTTTTCTCTATCTTTAGTTAATTATCATGTTCATGCTCCACAGTCCGCATTCATAGGTCCACCAAGTAAGGCAAATGTTATAATGTAGGGAAAAGGAGTTAGAGCAGTAAATTCATCAAAATAGGCTAGAATTAGAGTAGATTGTTGTTGGAACAATTAGGGTTTATGCCAAAACCTCCTTAATAATAAACCGAAATATAAATGCCCCTGTGTTTCTCCAACAAAGACCTTATTTATGATAGTCTTACTAGAAACCTTACACAAAATAGGAAAAATTAAGTGCTACAAGATTTCCTATTGATAATATGACAACCAAGTAATACCTTATTCAAAAGGTTAGGAAAACCTTACTAAGTCTAATTAAATAAGAAAACATAAATTATGAATTGAAATTTGTTCTAGCGCATGCTGATACTATATTCTTTTGAACCACATTCCAATATAACCATGACTACAAGCAAAACAGTCCAGGGTCTTTATGCAAATCATGTAATGCATTTGACATCCCAAATAACAATAAGAAACAATGAATGGGTTTAGATTGAATTTACCCCAGAAGGTGGAGTTGGGTTCCTGGTAAACTTGGAGCCTCCAGGAGCCCAAGGAACTGCATCAAAAACCATGAGATCACTGAGCTATGGAATTGATTGCTAACTAAATCATCCATCATGGATTTCCCAAGGCAAGTAAACAAATGTAGTGTGTTTTGTAAGAGATTTACCAATATAGGGATCCGGATGGCGCCATTTGTCGTACTGAGCCTCACCATCAGCTATCATCCTGTCGATTGTGTCCAAATCTTCCTGAAACATAACCTCACACACCCGAATCAGCGCAAAACAAGGTACAAAATATTCATATCATATGCATCCATACCACATTTTTATTGGCTTCAAATTTTTCGCGCAGATTACAAGCCTGGATGAACAGGAAGAGGAGAATCAAACATAAAAACAATGAAATTAGGGTTAGAGAAAGAAAATGAAGTGAAATCAGAAACAGAGTTATCAGTACATCTTCGTAGAAGAGATGACGATGGACGGCCCAGTTAAGAGTGTCTTTAAGAGCACGCCTGTATAGGATCCTAACCCTCTCCTTCTGCGCCGCTCTCCGAGCTAAGTAACCACCAACTGTCGATGTCAAGCTCATCTCTCTCTCTCTCTCTCTCTCTCTCCGTCTTCTTTCTCCGACGAAACTACAATAGGAGTGAGTCTATGAATGTTGTTCTGCACAAAACGACTTCGTTTTAATTGAAAATTTTTAATATAACATAACTTTATTCTTAAATTTCTCAAATTTATAAATCAAAATAATGTCAATTTTTAAAATTAAATTAAAATAATATTATTTTAAAAAACTCAATTCAATATTCAATAAAATAAAAATTAATCCATTAAAAAGTCATTAATAATCCCTTTTAAATCTTATATGTATATATTCATTTTATTAATCAATTTTATTATTTGAATTATAGATTTTTTTATATTGTGAAATCCAAAATCTTTATTATTAAGCGAGTACTAATTAAATCATTAAGTGCATATAATAACCTTTTTATATTTCAAATAAATCATTCATATTTTAAATAAATCACTCACGAATTAAATTATAAATTATTAAATAAATTTAATTAACATTTATAATCTCTCTACTGTATAATACTTCCAATTCAGTACAGGCTACAATTTGTACAAGAATTCCAAAGCCCGTATACAATTTCTCTAAGGCCTATTCTATGTACTTAAAATTTAAAAAGGTTGGATTTAGTTCGATTGAATCGGGTTCGGGTTCGGGTTCGGGTTCGGGTTCGGGTCCGAATGTTTTTTCAGGCATGGTACCACCTTTCTGTAGGTTGCATATATTTGTGGGAAATACATACAACATATGCTTCTGGCCTATATAAGAGAGGACTTGCTGAGTGACCAGTCCAGGGACTTGGTCTTGGAGTTTGAGGGTGTGAAGCTAAGACCAAACATCTCCTTGAGCGCTTGTCCCTGTTCTACAAATCTCAGCAACTTGGCAACTACACTAGCACTCTCTCTGATGTGATCAATGTCCTTGTGGTTACTCCATAATTGACTGGTTAACTGTTGCCTTCTACGCTTTGAGTTGACCCCAACTCCCCATTTTTGGTATAACCTCTTCCTCTCTTCTTCTGATAGCCTTTTCCTCATCAGCTTGCTCAACATAGCTCTCTCTCTGCGAAGGGACTTGATGCTGTTTCCCAGGTAACAGAAATTCATGTAAGACTCTTGTTAATGGTGAATTACTAACAATGATATTTGGGAACTACCAGGCAAAGGAAAATTTATAGAGAAAACTCGGTTTCAATCCTTACCAGGAACTGTTATATCAGTTCTACATGTTACAGATGAACAAAGAACCCTATAACAACATCATTGGTAATTCCATCGAGATGAGAGAAAGAGAGAAAGAGAGAGAGAGAGAGACATCGAACCTTGAAGCTAAAGTGAGTGTTCGATGGCCTCTTATGGCCTGACTTCCCTGAGAAAATGTTTCCTTCAGGAAAGACAATCGCCTGAGCTCCACTTCCATGTAGATGGAATCTGAAAGGTCACCTTTAAAGAGCAGGAAAAAATAAGTTCTGTGGATCAGTGAAACATTGCAAGTTTGCCAAAGTTCAAGTATTGTTCTCTGCTGCTGTTCAAATTCCACGGGCCAATCACAAGAGGTTTCCGTTGCTTCATCCATGGGATCCAATCCTATATCTTGCACACTCTTGTCTGATCTATCAGTTATTGCTTGTGTACCCTGAACCTGTAATGCAGAAAATGAATCATATCAAATGTGAAAGTAGCGCACAGATCAAAACTATCCCGACTTCTGGAAGCTGACATCAAAGGGAAGGTTTCTAACCTGAGCATCAAGAAGTTGTTTTCCATACTCATTCTGTGCCATCTCCTTCAATCCTGCCACAAAATTATTAATACTTGGTATATCTTCATTTAAAGATGCTTGGATGCTCTGTGATCTCATGTCATCTGTAGATGCTGATTCAAAAGATGATCTCGACCCATTTCTTGATAATTTACCAGTATCAGCATCATAATTTAGTGCAGGAAACTTTCTGTGGAGACCTTCTGGTCTTACATTAAACTGTTTCTCTAACTCATTAGGTGGGGTGCTCGCATTTTTATCTAGCTTCTCAAGCCATAGAGGAGAGCCACTCACGGAATTCTCTCTGCGACTCCAGGTCCTTCGTGAATTAATTCTTATGGAACTTGACAAGTCAGCTGTCGAACTTTGTTGAAATTGATCATCAGGATCACTAACAATATCATTAATTGTCCTCTGAACATGGTTTAGCCTCTCTTCCAATATGTCATACGTAAAACCATTTTGCAGGTGACGTCCTTCGCCATCTCCATTAGCTGGAGTGGGTACTCCCTGCCTTGCTAAATTTCCATCTCCCAGCAAAGTCAACGCTAATGATCCATCATAATCATGTGTAGAATGGTGTTCATACAAGTTCCCGCTCAACTCTTCTGTTTCAATACATTGAACTTCCTTGCAGGACTCATCGACATCTTCTGCAGTTCCAGTGGCAGCATCTTCCAGACTCTGACATGAACTGGCTCCAACAACATTCTTCCCAATCAATAGCACTGACGAAGAACTGTCAGAAATGGAATGGTGTTCCAAGTTGTTCGCAAGTTGGTATGGTTCCTCAATGTTGCTCCCACTATCTCCATCATAATGCGTTGTGTTTAACCCTAGGATGTTACCAATTGGATAATGGGGATCAACCATACATGATGATTCTGATAATGAGCATTCATCTTCCCATGTATCCCCTGCTTGCCAAGAAGTTTGACGAGAGATCCCAGGCTGTTATTGAAGCACAAATATCAATAGTTAGTGTTTCAGAGGAATTTGAAAAAGGTACACCACTTAGCATTTAGTTCAGCGAATTTACATACCCTCTTTCTCGGACTTGGTTCATGGCCAACCATTCTCAACAAATCCTCAACTCGGGATTCAGCAAGATCCCGTTGCTTGGTCAACTCCTTTATCTCTTTCTCCATCTACATGATCGAGGAATAAGTTCAATGGGAAAGAAAAGTTAAAGAGACAAAACATAAAGCAAATGTTAAGGTTCATTTTGTATCGACATAGATGTTCATAGCAAAGTGGGTAAAACAGTTGCATCTGGAGCATAGAAAGTAAGACATTACCTTCTGTATTTGAAGATCTTTCTTCCTAAGCAATGCTGCATAATCACAAGTTGAAGATGCAGGAGCAGGACTTTTCAACTCACTTTCCAATCTAGCTAATTCTTTCTGCAACTGCTTAACCAGTGCCTTGTCAGACATGACTACATTGACTTGTGCTTTTGTTGTCACTTCTTTTGCACAACAAGCAAACAACAAAGTGTTTCTTGTTTGCTCTACATGGCTACGTGCAGGGCTCAATGTGCATATGATGGCAGTTCTAGCATTGCCACCCAAAGCCGGTTGCAATAGCCTTGTCAGCTTTGAATCTCTGTAATTGATGTGTCCATGTCTCCCCTTACTACATGCATCACAGAACCAAATGAAAAATAATATAACTATCAAAATAAAGTATTCGAATGATCCACCAAGCTAGAGGAAATTGGGTGAACAAAAAGACAACTTGTCTTCAACATTGTTCTTAGTGTAGCAGATAAAGCCACCCATTTGGATACACCTAGATTGTATTCTTATAGGAATTTTGCTTGTAGTTTGATGATGCTTTGACACTACAAAAAATTTTGTTTATGCATAATACACCTTATCATTCAAACTGCAAAGATGGATATTTTGACAAAGCGGCAAGCTAAGTAGTAGCACCAATCAAATTACAATTTTGGGACTCCAAGATATCTAAGACAAGATTTTGATGATTGGAGTCCTTCAGAAATTATCACAAAATCTTAAAATGTCATCAAACAGAGTTACTAGTTTGAGCACGACCAGGAGGCATTTTACAGAATGTATAAATGAATCTAAACTAGTTAACCAATTGATTCATAGCTTATTCTAACACTTACATTGGAGCAAGCACTAAATGAAGTTCAAAAAGTTATACTACCAACCTTAACTTACGAATAACAGTTCCCAGAGTCAGTAAACTGCGATTTATGTGGCATCCTTCTTTTAATCTGGCACCAGATGAGTTTGCTTGAGATGCACGTTCACTTCCGGCCAAATCAACAAAATTCTGCACATAATGAGGTTGTTACTCTCATCTATAATTGATAAATGCAATGTTTTTCACCTACTTTACAACTCATACCATAGTCAGGAAAGAAAAAGTTGACATACCACAGTTGCAGAAAGGGTGGTTGAATTTTCTTTGCCTAAAAATTCACGGGCAGAGCTTTCAATCGTCTGCAAGAATTTTTTGTTTCAAAGGGTAAGGTCACATTGAATTAATATAAAGGCCCCAACAAAAGAAGAAAAGGGGAAGAATGGGAGAGGGGAAGGCTCTCACCAATCTCAGAATTTGATGAGATCTGGAGCTTTTCTCATTCAGAGAGGTCTCCCCTATACGTCTTTGAGCTGAAACATTATAATACATTAAATATAAACACGAATTTTTCCACCAACAGTAGAATCCTAATGCTTTACCTTCACAGACAGAGAGGAGTTCTTGGAGGTGGTTCCAATCCTTGAGTGCTTCCACTGTGACTTTCTCCACCATAGTCCCTTTCTGAAACATATTTTACTCATTAGAGTGGCACTTCAACTCATTTTCCAGAGCCAAAAGGGTAAAAACTACCTCTGCATCATCCAGCAGTCTGAGTGGAGTATCTGTGCCAAGAAGATCCCTGATCACTTCATTGTATATTTCAATAGCTGAGAACTTCAAAACGAATGCTCTTTCTTCATGCTGAGAAAAAAACATTTTTCTAAGAATTCGAACATCAAAAACTTCATTTTTGAAGAAAGAAAGAAAGAATAAAAAAACAAACTAGATTAGAAACTATTACTACCTTATTTATGTAATCAAATATATCTGCCACTGCATACTCGGTTATTCCCATCATCGTGTATGTCTTTCCACTGCTTGTTTGTCCATATGCAAAAATACTTGCTGGAACCAAAAGCAAGTTAGAAGTTGTTTAAGTAAAAGAAACTTAGAGAGGATAGTATCATACTTACAGTTAATACCACGGACAACTGATAGAGCAACTTCCTTGGCTCCTTCATCGTACACTTTCCTTGTAGCACAATCACCACGAAACACACGGTCTGGACGAAACAAAAATCAAAGTCGGTATCTACACATGAAAAGTTCAGTCTAAAAGCACGTTGAAATTTGAGATCCCATAACTTGCAACTCAAGGAAGTTCAACGGATTGAAGTCAAATTCTTATTTTAGACCTGACCCAATAGTCATATGTATGTAATTATATCGTAGACATAAACATTCCCCCATTTTACAGTGCCAACAATAAACTTGATCCAAGGATAATTTACTTACCAAAAGTATAGGCAGATGGAAATGTAGACCCTTCACGAAGGGTATTCCGGTACAAGATGGTGGTCTCATTGATGCACTCCCAATCTGCAACTTCATTGCCTGTAATCTCTTTCTCATTCAAAGGCCTTAACCTGACTAAAACAAGAATCTTCTCCTCACGAGCATGTGCCATCTGCAGTTTTTCAAGGTTTGGTAGCCGTTCCTCTCCAATTGACCCCATTCCTTCACCAGATTGCTTCTTCTCCTACCAACAACATGAATCAAAACCGAATAATCAGAGTCAAGGAAAGAATAATCAGTTGCTTCTGCTTTGCTAAAATGCAAGAATGTTAAAAGCAAGGTTGTTGCATTTGCCTAAAAGGAAGTAGGTCCGTCCCTTTACTAAGAAGAATCTATTAGTAACAAGAAGCTTTATTATGAGTATCATCTAATTAACCAAAAAGATAAGTAACCACAGAAATAATAATTATGGATTTTATAAAGGAGAAATAGGAAATCATCAGTTTCAATCAACCATAAAAACCTCAGATAATTCATAAAGCAAGCTTCAAAGCACAGAACAAGAAAAACTAATTGCTCACTCTCAAGAAGCCAATTGAGGACAACATCAAAAACTATACAAAAACAGAGAAATGAGGTAACTAAGATCGGGAAGCTCTTGATTAATCTTCATTACCAAGTCAAAATAATTCAAAAGAAACAGATATAAGTCCTAAATTGACTTGAATACCCATTACAATCCCATAAAAGAAAAAAGAAAGTTGTTACCAGCTATGCTTGAAAACCAAGGTAACAGAATTCCATCAAAAAGTTTCAATAGAAAATGAAAGTTTGCAACTTTGATTGGACATGGTCCCCATTCTAACCACCTTTCTCTTCATCTCCTCTCACACAAACATACAAAATATATAAATACGAGCATACGTACTTACATAAATCTACAAGTACTCGTATACCAAAAAGCAGCGTCTTGCCGTGTCCCTCTGCTCTGATCCGAAAGCGATAGACCTCAAATCCTCCAAATCTCGAGCTCTGCAACCCATGAACCGAAAAGGGTCAATTCACAGAAAACAGCCAACCGTCTTTAATATCATTAACAACCCATTTCAGTAACTCACACCCTCCAACTTTCATGTACTTGAAGAGAACAAAAAAGGGGTTATCACATTCTCTTCGTCTGCCAAAATTACACATAGAAAAAGGGTAATCACGCTCAGACCTGGACCAGCAATCTGTTTCGTTCCACAGATATAGAATCAGTCAAAAAAGAAAAAGTGCAAGGCAGCTTTCTCTTTTACACTGTTCCTCTCTTTCCATCATTGGGTTTTGGACTAATACGAATAAGGTTAGCGAAGTTGCAGGAATGGCTTGAAATGAAATGTTTGCTTTGAAGGCCGATATCACTTACAGATACAAGGAGATCGAGAATAATATTGCTTTAAGTTTGGACAAGAAGACGAACAGTACAGAACAGAGAACATAATGTGAACTGAAAAAGGAAGAGAATAAAGAACTATGCACCAGAGAAAGTTTGAAAGCCTGAGCCTTGACTTCTCACCGCCATGATCTCAGTGAAAAAGCTTGGAAAAATACACACACAGAGCAGAAACAAGAGAGCACTAACACTACGTCGCTTTCGACATTTCCTACACCGGGAACTTGGCGATTGCCAGATCGATTCTTGCCACGTGGATTTGGCTGCGCCGGCTCGAATCAACGGTGAACCATAGCCTTTTGATTTGTTTAATGCTAGATATGAACGGTTGGGATTAAGGAAGCGTTAGGCATTAGATCAGACCATTTACAAGAAAATTAAATAAATTTAATTAAAATTTAATTTTGATTTAACATAATCTTTGCCCACAACGTAAAAAATCCTTCATCTGTTTTAATATTTTTTTATTTTTATTAAAATAGTATAGTATTAAATTTTAAAATATTTTAAATATGACATTGTTTTAAAATTATGAATAAATAAAATTAAACATATTATAACAAATAGAGTGTGTGATAATTAAATAATACGAAAATGATGTAAATAATAATTTATATAACACGAATATTAAAATAAAAATTACTAAAATTCATTCTTATTTATCTTTATATTATAATTTAATTAAATTTCAAATAATACATGCACATAATATTTATTTATTTATTTTAATCACTATATTGGTTAGGTTTATATCACATTTTTTACAAGAATTTGAAGAATTTCACACTTGTTAAATTAGTGGAGTTTCTCAGATCTACAAACGAGCTCGCTTATACTTCTAATCCCGCTACCCATATCTAAGTTTTATGTGTAAAAAGATTTTGATCATGATATCTTTATCATTACCTACTTGTCTGAGCTTTTTTGCTACATGCGTTCTGACTATTACTTTTAATTTATTAATTCTTGCATGTCTCTTTCCTTTACCTGTTTGTTAGATTTAATTTGTATGTGATTTTCATGTCGTGTGCATCTAATTGATCAACTAGATATTTGCTTGATCAACTGGCTCGACTTTGTCATTATTATTATTATCATCTTAATATTTGTATTCTTATTTGTCTTATAGTATTATTATTCTTATTATTATTATTTTATCTTTTTTAACTCTTTATTTTATATTTTTCTGTGGGTCTATTGAAACAAATTTTCTACTTTATAAGAATAAATTTATATATTATTATATCTTTTTAAATTTTACATTAGTACGAGATTCAACTAAGTGCGATAACGAGCATGATGAACTAACTAAATTTTGATTTATAATTTCTTTTGAACCAAACAACCTCCGATGTTCGTGGAAGCCCACTTCCTATTAATCTACAGCTCATCAAACTCTACTCATGTTGTCGGTTCACACTGATTTCGCCACGTGTTACTATTCCTTTCAATATCATGGCTTAGTAGTTATTGTTCACAACAACAAAGTTAACCAAAAAAGGTAAGATAAGAAAAGAAAAATGTGTTGACGGTAACAAATAATGTATAATATTATAAATATTTGATTTATTTGATTAGCATTTTCAATATTGACAAAATAGGAAAGATAAAATGTACGTAGTCAAATTAGAAAAATAAATAAAAAGCTAATTAAGATTTTTAAAATATCAAATCTATAATTTATATATACATGTTAAATTTATAATTTACGTATGTATGAATTATTCAAATGAGATTATAATAAAATTTAAAATTTGAGTTTTTCGATTAATTTATATATATTATAAATTTATAAATTAGATTTGTATGAATCAAATTTTGAATTCGGGCTTTTTAAGTATTATTTTATTGACCATTTAACTAATTTATTAAAATGTATAATTTAAAGCTAAAATATATATATTTGACAATTTACTGAATAAGTGTTTATAAATTATTAATATTATAATCTAAAGACCATCCAATACTATTTTCCTATTACCTTTTACTATGTATATATCTATAATACAAAACAACGACAATAACAACAACACCGAATAAAAGTTCTACTGAAATGCAAGAATATCTATAATACAAAGAATAATTAAATTTAATTATTCTAGAAAAAGGCTCAAAAATTCTTTTATCATATAATATTGTTAATTTATTAAAATCAAATTTTTATATTTACAATACACGTTTCTATATTATTATTATTATTATTATTATTATTATTATTATTATTATTATTATTATTATTATATGTTTATTTTTCAAATTTATGTATATTAAAATTATTATTTTATTTTATTTTAATATGTATATGTCTATGCCCATATATATATATATATGTATGTGTGTGTGAGAGAGAGTGAAAGAGAAAGAGATCTCTCTATTTAGTAAAAATAAGGCTGTGTATTACTGGACTTTCTAAATTTCGCATCCGATAGAACTCTCATTGGGTGTTGATGCTTGTGCCTGCGGTTAAAATTGGATTTTAGCCGGGATCAAGTATAAGGGTTACAGTGGGTAGACTTGAGGCTCAATTTTATTTAAAATTTTTGTGTTTGAGCTCAAATTTGACTTGAATTTCATCTGAGTCCATGTCAATTCTAATTAAATATAGATTTTAAATTTTTAAAATAAAAAATAACATTAATTTTTGAAATTTATAAGCTTCATATCGAGCTTGTTAACTTTAAAATGGGTTGAATTAGGTCGGACCGATTCGAGTAAGCTTTACCATACCTACTCCCGTCATTTCCTTAGTCCTCACTCCATAAAGACAATTCCTTAATTAGTTAATTAATCAATCTGCTTAACTACAATTACCATCCATAATCTACATATGTGTTAGTTGCACTTTCCTTTTCAATAAAGTAATGATGGTAAGTTACGTGACAGGTATAAGCTTACCACTACTAAGTAAGGTCAATTATGTATTGATTAAAACAACTAACAGCTACTTAACTTGGTAGTTGGCAGTTACTTGTTTTTCATTCTTCCAATAAACATTAGGTTGACACCATTAAAGTAGAGAGGGTGATTGGAAGAAGAATCCATTTCATATCTATTTTGCTTGTTCATATTTTTTGATATAATTAGGTATGATAATTTGAATTTAGAGCTCCTTAAGAGGTGGTCAAGTCAGTAGAGATGAGGGGTATAAAGTTAAAAAGTCCTGTATTTGAATCATTCTACCTATACTCTCTCGATCGAGCCTGTCGTACAGGGCTGGTCTCGTGCAAAATGTCCGGTTGACGTGATTTGCAGGCTATTACGTCAATTAGGAGGTTTACCCAGTATACATCCAAAAAATAGTGGTTGCGAGTTTCTCTGTTAAAAAAAAATTTGAGTTTAGACTATCAGTCCAAAATCTAAGTCGAATAATTCGATATTTCAGATTAAAAATAATGTTATTTTAAATAATCTATGATTTGAGCCTCTTTGAAAATAATTTATTTACTAGTTAGGAGTAAGGTTGCGTATTACTGGACCTTCCTAAATTTTGCGTTTCAGTTAGATTTTTACTAGATTGTTGTATGATTTGAGCCTCAAATCAAATTCGTTCAAATATTTAAAATAATATTATTTTAATCTTAAATATCGAATCATTTAAGTTAGATTTTGGAATAGTCTAACGATAACATTTGGGCCCAAGTTTGGTCCAACCCGCACCTAGTCTGACCCATGATCAAGGGGATCTTGGATCCAACGTTTTCAAAAAAAATCGAGCCTCGAGCTGCCCAAGCCCGACCCAGTATGTGGTCCGGCTAATATAAGAAAGATAAAATGTACGTATTCAATTTTGAAAATATCGAATATTTCATTTATAAATGAGTTAGAATCATTTTAAACTAAAAATTTGGTGTAATCCATCAAATTAATATTATTTTGATCTTAAGTTTTTTAAATTTATATGTTAAATATATTATCATAAACAATTAAACAAAAAATGATATTTTAAGAGAGAGATTTAAACTATCAAGTCAGATTTCCAATTAAGCTTTCAACTTAAGTTTGACCTAAAACTCAATTAATTTGAACATGATTTGTTGACTTTAGATCCAGCTAAAATTCATAATTTATGAATTATTAATATTTAAAAATATGCAATAAAAGTAGTGATTGTAAAATCTCTTTTGATAAAAATTTTTAAAAGTTAAAAGAGTTATTTATTCTTCCTTCAACTTAATTGAATATATTTTCAAATTTAAAAAATAAAAATAACATTATTTAAAAAATAAGTTTTAAATTAGGAATTTTGACTTTAAAATGGGTCGAGTCGCCAGATCAAGTAAGCTTTACTATACCTAGCCATGTCATTTTCTAAGTCTTCACACCATAAAGGCAATGCCTTAGTTAGTTAATTAATCAATTTGCTTAACCAAAATTACCATCCATAATCAAGAATTGTGGTGGTTGCCCATTCATTTTCAATAAAGTAATGATGGTAAGTTATGTGACAGATATTAGTTTAATAGTAATTAAGGTCAATTATGTATTGATTAAAGCAATTAACAATTAGTTAACTTGGTAGTTTGCACATAGTTGTTTTCTCCTTTTCCCATAATCAATAGGTAGAAACCTTTTTTTTTTAATGGAGTAACCGGCAACTGCTATTATTTGGATACACATTGAGTAAATCTTTAGATTGACACAATAGCTTATAAATTACGCGCGGATATTTCTCACTAGGCAAATCTTGTATGATACACTCGATCGAGAAAGTGTAAATATGGAGATTCGAACACAAAACTTTTTAATCTTATACCTCCCACTCCACCAACTCAACTACCCGTAAGGCAAAAATCATTAAGAGAGAGAGAGTGATTGGAAGAAGAATCCATTTCATGTCTATTTTGATTGTTCATTCTTCTTGATATAATTAAGAGCACATAGGACTTATCTGAATTCCAACCAAAATGATTTGATATTTAAGATTAAAATAATGTCATTTTAAATAATCTAAACAAATTTGATTTGAGGCTCGAATCATCTTATGAAAAGGTGAATTAAAGAAGACATTGGTCAAGGTCAAGCTTAAGCATGAAAATCAATGTTCAAACTCAGGTTAAAGCCTAATTTAACTTGAGACATACTGACCAAGCTTGAAATTGATCAGGCTTGAGTGGTTTAAAATTTGATTGATACCTGATCTAACCTCTCTATCTTTAATTAATTTTAAAAGTAAAACGATACTATTTTTTTAAAACATTTTAGTTTTTCAAAACTCAAAAATAAGGAAAAAAGATTCGAACCCATCTCAAAGTTTGATCAAATAAGGCCTAAGTCTAAATACCATAGGAATGGCAACAACTTCAAATAGGGCTTGGGCTCGGCCTAATCAGGCCCACGGTAGTAGGCTCTAGCTCATTTTTGCTCACCCCAAAACGTCATTTTTTACAAAAACAATATCGTTTTGCTCGTAATTATTGGGTCTCAATCGAGCCAAGCTTAGACAGCCCAAGCCCACTAATAATTATAAGCAAAATCATATCATTTTGTAGAAAATGACCATAACAGGTCGGAATAGGCTCGGCCTAAATCCCATTTCTAAATTGTAAGGTCAATGTCATCTTTCTACCTTGGTTAGAGTATTGTGTGTGTCTGGTAAGGGGGTATCAATGACATAATGTTTATATCTGTGTGGGGTTCTCGATCTTCATGTATGTGATGTAGAATTTTGGAGTCTATGACGTGGATTTTCAATGTCTGTGTTTATGACGTGGACTTTTTGTCAGAGGTATCAATGGGCTGAGCAAGGGGCTCATAGCCCAGCCTATGGCCTAGGGCCAGAATGGGTCGACTCATGGTTTGGCTTATGATCTGACGAGCTACGGACCTGCTAGGCCAACCCGGCCTTCCGCTTTTTAAGAATAATTTCTAAAATAATGTTGTTTTGGAAGTAACAGTCGAGTCAAGGATCTATTTGTAGCATATTCGGGTTGACCATATTCAACCTGAATTCCGGCCGTGACCCGATCAACCAGGGTCAAAATCGATCCGGGCCCTTTTTGACATCTCTATTATTTATAAATTTCGTATTGACTAACAAAATTAATTTTAGGGTTTAGTATTTAAAAAATAGATTTAATTTGAAATTAATATGTATGTTCGATCGAATTTAGGCCTTAAATAGCCAAGGACTAACAATTAAATTAACAATAAATAAAAAAAAGTTTATTACATTTAATAAAAATTTAAAAAATATTTTCATACTCGAAAATCATGAATGTCCATATAAGAGTTCAAAAAGATGCATACGATTATATATCAATTTGTAAATATAAGCTTTGTTTAATACACCACCCTTTCTCAAATGGTACAATATAGATTAAAAAATTTAATCGCTTCGATCAGTTCAATTATAAAAATCTTGAATTATCTAATTTTTCAGTTTATTTTCAAATTTTCGGTTTAATTTACTTTAATAGCTCTTATTGTTAAAAATCAATCAGTTTATTAATTAATCTGTTAATTTTTGTAAATTAATAAATTATTATAAACTAAAATAAATCAATTTGTTTTCATTTAACAATCTCATTTTTCCAATTAAACTTCAAAATTTTCATTGGGTAAGAATAATTTTTTCAATCATATCTAAAATTCTTTAATTTTATTCAATCTTTAGTCAATTTTTGACGATTTAACATCTTGTTTTATCGGTTTAATTTTCAGTTCGATTTTTTAAATATTGATTAAATCCAATTTGAGCAGGGTTAAATTGATACCTAACACAACATGTTTTGATATAATTATTTGAAATATTGTTATTTTAATTTATAAATTATTTTAAATCACATTGTTTTATTAAATCAATCTATTTTTCCTAATGAAATTCTACATCCTATAGGTTAATAATTTCAATTTTTCTTAACGTAGTGTATGATCAATGTCATGTTTTACTTATCTTATCATTCATATAAGTTCAAAAGATCAATATTTGAGCAAAGTTGAACTTTCTGAAATTAAGGAATTAATACATTATCTTTGATGTAATGAGTAGGTTATGATTAATGTCATGGTGGCTCGTAGGTCGGCCAGCCCGTAACCCGAGATTCGACCTGACAGAGCCCGACTTATCATTTTTTATTTAAAAAAAAAGCTTCCAAAATAGACGACATCGCTTTGAAAGTAACAGGCGAACCTGGCCAAAATCAGGCTCGATAGGTTGGGTTGTTTTTAACATTACTAATTGCGCCAACCTTAATATGATAAAAGAAACTCCTTTTAGGTCTATGGATGTGAATGGTCAAAGTAGCATGAACAAAAACAGAAACCTATAACCAACACAAGAGGAAGATATTATATTGGTGGTTGAGAATGGAGTGTGAGGAGCTTTCATTTACTCAAAGCATCTTTTTAGTTTGTGGCCTTAGATTAATCCCCACCAAAAGTCCTTAGACTTTTCTTTTCTTTGATTTCACTTAAGGTAGACTATTACTTGGTTTATAGTAGAAAAAATTAAAAATACATTTTAACACTATAATTTTATTTTATTAACTAAATTATTTGTTAAAATTATAATTAAATAAATATTTTAAACTTTAAATATTCATTAAAAAATTTGTAAAATTGTTCTGATACATGTTTATTTAATTAATAGAGTTAAATTTACATTATGTTTATACATGTTTAAATATATAAATAAGGTCACTCAAATAACATAAACAGTTTATTTATAAAAATACAAAAGGAAGGTTGCATATATTATGACTCTCTTTAGACCTCCAACAATGCGGGGAGCGTTGTGCGTTGAGTATGTTGACTTTTTTGTCATTTTATTCATGTTTACAATTTAAAACATACGTTTAATTAAAATTAATAAATTTAGAATTTATTTATAAAAATTATAATTGAGTTTAAGATGTCTTTTAATAAAGATTCATTCCTAAATTAAAACTTTTTAACAAAAATTTTAAAAAACCTTATGTGATTCCTTCATTAGTAATATTTCACTAACCAGGCTGCCCATGGCTTGACCCAGCTCGACCTTAGGTTATAGTGGCCCGTGGTTAGGATGGGTCGGCTCGTAGCTTAGACTGTGGCTTAACAGGCCATGGACGAGCCGAGTCAACCTGACCAATTATTTTTATATAAAAAAACTTCCAAAACGACATAGTTTTGGACGTAAAGGTCTAGCTGTTTGGCTTGTAGCTCGCCCAGGCTAGGCCGTTTTTGACATATCTACTCGTTGTTACTATTAAGCAAAAATAGATTTTTTTATAAGTTGGAAGACTTTATTCTCGTTAGGGTATTTTAATTATATATCACTTTATATAAATATATTGTTGAAATTTAATGAAATAAAGGAAGAACTAAGTCAAACCAAACATACTCAAATTTTCGCCAAAGCAGGGTACGAGGAGGGTAAGATGTACGCAGTCATGCCCGCATCTTCGATAGAGATACAGAGACTATTTCCTTATAGACCTCCAGTTAAAGTAAGAGCAAAAACAGATAACAGCAAATACAAACAACCACAAACAAACAAACACAATCACAAAACATACCCAAACAAACAAAAATAGATAGACCAGACCAATACATATACATCACTATATATGCATAGCAATATATGAATATGCATGAAGACTATTACCTATAGAATGCGCATGCAATTGAGAAATAAAGGAAGAACTTAACGGCCGAAATAGAAGACTTGATCTCTTTGTTTATACCTAATACTTTGACTAATGCACTTATTATGTTGAAAAGAACAATGAAAGCATAATTAATTTGTAATAAATTTCATGTCATCATCTTCTGGAACTTTGACTAATGACACTGCTTACCACCTCAGACCATATTAGTCTATTTGGGTCAGCATAATTAATCATCAATCACTCTCTCAGTTTTGTATATTCATATAATAAAAAATTATTATCATGATGTTTATATAAATTTATAAAAAAATAATTAAAGTTATTTTAAACTATATTGACTAGATTTTAAATGAAAATTTTAGAATGAAAATAAAATTAAATTCTACTACTATTTTTTATTTTTAAATGTTATATCACTTTATATAAAAATAAAAAATTATTTAATTTATTATACATAAATATTTCAAATAGTTTTGACATTGGATTAGTCGACTTGAGTTAATTTAATATCATTTTTTATTTAAAAATACGTTGTTTTATTTTATAATTTTGGCCTTTAGATCAATTTAGACTTAACTAAGTCATTAAGAGGTTTTAGCTATTTGATCATGTAAAATCACTGATAATTATGTTTGATAATTAGTTTATTAAATTGGCATATTGAACTAATCCCTTGATTTTAAAAATGCTTCTAAAAGACTATTAAGGGACTGAGGAGCGTTTTCCTCTGACGATAAAAAAATTAAGAGATTAAAAGACTATTATATCTAAAAGTTATTATAACTTATTCAAAGAGACAGAGATAATAAGTTTATTATTTAAATTAATATTTTTAATTTTAAAATTTGAAGTTAAATTAATATCAAATTTTGAGCCATAATATATAAAGAATTATCATCCCATTTTACATGTATTCCTTTAACTTTGAAATGATGATATTGATTTCTTTTGCTTTATCTAAATTATTATGAGAATATTTAAAGAAATAATAAGATATAATATTCGTGTTTTTATAAATCTTTTTTTCAAGTTATTTCCTTATAAATCATTTTACATATAATACCTAATACTAATCAGTTAATTTTACTAAACATCTTTAAATAAACAACTCATGTTATTCGATGATCAAATCAACTATATTAAGCCACTGTCAACGAACCGTTGGTAGAATCAGTAAATAGCTAATGCAATTTGCTGATTGACAAAAATGGTTTTAGTGTTAACCTTTTTAAATGAATTTTTAAATATTTCAACAATTATCTTATATTATTATTTTAATTTCATAAAAAAGCCTTTTTGATTTTGCTTCAATTAATTTCCTTAAATATTTTACGTGTATGTCAATAATTAAAAAATTCAACTGATTTGATCGGTTTAACTGTAAAAACTTGAATTGTCTAACTCTTCGGTCCTATTTTCAACTTTTCATTTTGATTTAAGTTAATAACTTTTTATTGTTAAAAACTAAACAATTTATTAATTGATCGACTAATTTTTGTAAATTGATAAGTTTTCATAAATCAAAATAAATCATCTTTTTCAATTAAACTTCATATTTTTTGATAAATAAAGAAAATCTCTTTCAATCATATTTAAAAAGTTTTAATTTTATCTAATTTTTAACCGACTTTATGACGATCTAATATCGAATGTTTTTTTAAACTTTAAACTTTTTATTTTATCATTTTAGTTCGAAGCTCCTACTTATACTCTCTCATTTGAGCCTATCGTATAGGACTTGTTTAGTACGAAATAAACGATTGACATGATTTACAGATTATTATATCAATCTGGAGATTTATTTAATGTATATTTAAAAGATAGTGGTTGAGAGTTCCTCTATTAATAAAATATTAAAAAATCTATTTATCTTATTTTATTATCCCCAATTAAAAATCCACAATACTTAATCCAGAATCTCATTTTACTTTTTATCCTAACATTTTTTTTGGCCCACCTCAAAGTAGTGGCTTTACCACAGTCCGTGCCCGGCACAGCACTTCAAGGCGCGTGGGTAATTTGTTGTTTTCGGTCCACCACCAGTAACACTTGAACAGATCACAAAGATCCGCACCTCAGCCACGACAGGTCCACTCGCTCACTCTGCACTCTCAACTCATCTACTCGCCCCGACAAAGCAACTTACGCACACGTCTGAAACTCCCTTAATTTTAAATTCTTATTTAATGTTTTCTATTATCTGGTGTTTTCCCAGGTGTCTCTAATTCTGGGCGATTAACCAAATTAAGTGTACACTCGCGTTTACACAATGTGAACCAAAACTGTTTCTATGTTTTTTTTTTTCTTTCTCTAATTTTTTAATACGCACAGAACAGGTCCAACTGTTTCTCCTTTTACTCTCCCTCTCTCTAGCTTCTTTTTCTTCCATGTATGAAATTTCCAAAGCTTGGATCTTTCTTCTTCTTCTTTAATTATTTTTCTTTATCTTTTTGTTTTCTCGATACCCATTTGGGTTCTCTGCGAAATTCTGGAGCTTTTTTGACTTGAAAGTGATCGAGTTTGGCTAATGGGGATGAAGCAGTGGCACGAGTAAGTAATGGAAACCGTGTATTGAATAGGGTTGAAGAACGGAGTAGCTAGAGGTTAAGAGAGGAAGTGAAATGCGTACGCTTTGCGACGCGTGCGAGAGCGCCGCCGCTATTCTCTTCTGCGCCGCCGACGAGGCTGCTCTTTGTCGTTCATGCGATGAGAAGGTTCTGCTCCTTCAACTTGATACCTCTTTTTCTGATCACTTTGAGTTTGAAACTTAGTTTGAAAGATTTAAGGGATAAAACATGGTTTATGCTCTGCTCAAAGTCGGAGTATTTGTATTTGAAACAAAGCTTTTTGGATTGATTTCATATGGAGTTTCTCTGTTTTTCTTTTTAATTTTTATCCTAACTTGATTTATATATACTCTATGGCGAGTTTAAATTCCTTAGTTCTTCATGTAAGAGTTCGCATTTAGATGGCACGACCGAACTAATATAAGTTTTATCCACGTTGAAGCAATGGATGGATTTTATGTGAAGCTTGTGAAGACCACTTCATTCCTTTCTTCCTCCTTATTTTGTGCAAGTCCGTGTCTCTGTATATGCAAAAAACTAGGTTTTTGGTAGACTATGGTGATCGGATTAGAGCTAACATGGTTCTTTTTTGTTAGAATTTTTTAGTAAATATGTTGCTTGGAGCTATCAAGTTGAATTTGGATATAGGTATGATCAAATTGAGTAACTTATGGTCTTTATTCTAAGCACCAGAATTCAGTTCTAGGTTTTCTCTTGATATATTTATGATAAATAATTTAAGTAGAATGGTCTAAAATTCAAATCAGTGAGTGCGAAAGTTGTGACTTAACGACTCATATGAATATGGTTTGGCAACTATGAAGTAGACATCAGGTGATCACTTTATGATTGTCGTGCTTGTGTAAGCTTCTTATTTTCCTTCAGCAATTTCCTACTATTATGATTCTCAGAGTGGCATTTTGAAGAGGTATTTGCATTTTTGTTTAGGTTCATATGTGTAACAAACTTGCCAGTCGACATGTACGGGTTGGGCTTGCCGATCCCAGTGACGTTCCTCGATGTGACATATGTGAAAATGCACCTGGTATTATGACTTCTGCCTCTTTCTTCTTCTTCTTCTTCTTTTTGGCTTGCTTTTACTGCTGATATTCATTGTTTAAGCTCTGTACCAAAAGATTGAGGGCTTTTGCTTTGCTTGAAAATGCATGTAGCTTTCTTTTACTGTGGGATAGATGGTAGTTCTCTCTGCCTTCAATGTGATATGATTGTGCATGTTGGTGGTAAAAGAACCCATGTGAGGTACCTCCTATTCAGGCAGAGAGTTGAGGTTTGTGTCTCTGCATTGTAATGATTGGATTTTATATTGTTTCAATGAGAAGGTTCCTGAAATCGATGTGCTTTGCCCATTATTCTAACTAGTTTCCAGGGGATAAACCTGGACACCTTGAGGAACTAGGACAACAAAATCTTGATCAAAATGAAATGAGGACGGTCCAAAATCAACCACCTAAAATTTCAATGAGGGAAAACCAGCAAAATCGTAGGGTGAATTATAATGATGGTGATAGCAAGATGGACAGTATATTGATTGATCTTAATACTCGGCCTCACCGGATACATGGGCAAAATTCAACTACCCAGGTATCTTCTTTTCCAGCATAGGTCTCAATATCCAGATCATAAAATTTCAGGTATCAGGATTTAACATATTTCTTGATATAGTACCAAACAGTAGTTGAGAGAGTATATGTGCAACATCTGACAGTTATAATAACAGATATTTTGTGGTTAGCAAAACATATGAACATTTCTTCTCTTTATCAAAATATTTCACTTGTATGCATGATCTGATAAAATCCACTCTGATAAATGATAATGCTTGAAACTTAAACCGAGTGAATTTATGTCTCTGATTTATATTAACGAACAGGGTATGGACATAACAAGTGGTACTAATCATGAATCAGCTAATGTGGTTCCAGTTAGATCCTTCAAAAAAGAGCCTGAAAAGTAAGCTAGGTAAGTGAAACTACATATCTATATTTTGCAAATTTGTTTGACCTTGATGTTCATCTATTTGTTCTTCAAAGAGGAGCTGTAGCTCATTGCAACATTTTATGAATTCCTTAAGTACTGGATATATAAATGTCTAGCGTCATACAATATTATGCATTATTCATTATACTGGTGTCCCACAACATGCTTACTTTGTAATTGTGTTATAAAAAGACTTTGGTGCACATATGGTATAGTTGTTAATCACATGCAGACGGGGATACAGGATGGGTTGTGAGCCACATGCAAACGGGGATACAGGATGGGTTATGTTTTCACATTCTGTTCGATACAGTTCTAATCTACCTTGCTTGTTTCATTTTAAAACTGATCTATAGTGTATGGAATTCATAGTTTTACGATAAGTCTATTATTTTTCTATGTTTATAAATTCTGTTGTTAGCCAGTGCAGACAGTTCAAGATGGAATACAGACTTTGATTTTAGTTAAACGTTTGTGGAGTAATCATTTTCCATTGTATTTTTAGCTTCTAAGTACAACTTCATATTATATTTGAGCCCTGTGGGAATTTTATCACCGGGATGTTGCATTCTCTTTGGAAGAACATGACGGAAGCGAAACAAACTGCTCGTCTTGTTGGTAAATTATATTGTTTACTACATGGGAATCTTATGCCTAACCTACTTGGGAAATTCTTTGCAAGTTCTTTAGCCTCGTTGAATCATTGAAAATTTGCCAAGTAGAAACTAAGAGGCAACTGGGATTTTGTAGATTTCCATTTCAATCTTCTGATACTGAACTTTTCGATGAACTTTATCTGCTGTATAACCATTTGACCTCTTCCTCTTGATTTGTGGTTGCAGATGCTTTTGGCTGAAAGCGAGCACATTTAGGACTTGAACCAGCTTTAGACATTCTAATTTCCAGATCATGGTTTAGGCTTAAGATTCCGTGTGAATTGGTTATATTAGAGTTTTGCCATGTATCAAAAGCATCATTTTTAGTTTTACGTCAAAGAAATAACAGAAACATTATCAGTTCTCGCTACAGGTTAATCAATACACTATCACTAGCTGGTCCTTTTTTGTAATAAGATCGCCAAGGATTCATTTGAAAGAGAATGTGAATCCAGAAAGTAATTGGTATTATTTCTACCAAGTATAAAACTACTTGCATTCATTTCCTGTACCCAAAAGCTTTTGGTTGAGTATGAGATTACTGGTTTATAGTTCACATTTTTCTAATCCCAGTGGTAAGCACATGCAATCTCTTGATTTCCATGAAGTTCTTGGTCTATCCTTGTGGGAATCACAAAACCTTCTCCTTTTTCATATGCCAACCAAATGTGGGATTCCACTTCAATAATGGCGATTCGAGGATAATAATGATGTTCTTGTGAGCCCACATGCAACCAAAATTGGCGATTTTTAATGCTCATTCCAGGTTGTTGTACCCTTGAATTGCTATTCTTGCGTAGTCTGAAACAACTCACAACTTGTACACTCACAGCTCGTTTTGCCACCCCACACTACAGTTCCAAGGTTTTTGGAGCTTCTGTTTTAGCGACCAAAGTTTGTTCCAAAATGCCTGATGCAACGGTTGGCTGTCCTGTGTCATTAACGTTGAAAATTCAAGAAATGAATGTCACTATTGAGCTAGCTATCTATGATTTTTGTTCATTTTTAAAGAATTGTTACTGAGAATTTCAATGATCGATATCATCAGAAAATTTCGAAGAAGGTAAGTCCAATATTAGGAGTCTAAAGCATCATGTTCACGAAGTATGATGTATCATATTCAAGTACAGACTAAACTAATCTCGTTGAGAAGAGTTTTATTAAGTGACTAGAGTACAGGTAACCAAAGAACAAAAATAGTTTCCGATCAAAAGGTGTAAAGCATCAACACATGAAAACCAGTCTTCACGTTGGAAACTCCTTGTATCCTCTCCATCTATAGCTTCTTCTTCTTAGTAGGAATAGCCCTTGACGAACATTCCTTCCTTGGCCTCTTCTGATTCACCCTCACCAGTGTATTTTCCGAGTTGAGCAAGTGAGTTGGCCTTGGCACGGGTGAGTAGTGCCTCCTGAGCTGCCTTCACATTCTCTGGCCTGCCTCCCCATGTCTTGAGGCAAGTGTTCTGGAGAGCTCTGGCATATGAGAATGAGACATGCCATTGGTTTGGAGCTTGGTTCATGGCATTGAGGTTCAGGGTTGCTTCGACTTCAGATTGCCCACCAGACAAAAACTGCTCCAATGACGGTTTCACAGTGAGTATAGAGCCCCCACACAGGGATTCAGAAACAGACACTAAACTTTGATAAGTATAATTCAAGTAAGGTCAAACGGAACTTACCATGATTCCAGGGACAGCTGGTGGGATTCTTCGCTTGAGGAGGGCCAGAGTGTACTCAGCAACCTGTTTAGGACTGGCCCTTTCCTTGCATCCAGCTCCAGGAGTAACCATGCTAGGCTTGAGGAGGATACCCTCAAACAAGACATTGTTCTCAGCTAAGTAGAAGAACACCTCAGCCCAAACCTTCTGTGCTACTTCAAAGGTTCTGTCAATGCCATGCTCACCATCAAGCAAGATTTCAGGCTCCACAATGGGGACCAGACCATTGTCCTACAGAATCCAGGGGACAAAAGTTGTTCAATCAGGCAAATGCCCCTAGATAAGTGATGAAAAGAAAAAGGTATGACTTGTAAGAATCTTTCCATTTCCCAATTCCATCCAATCTGTTTGTTCCTAGAGCTATTTATTCGAATTGCAGACATTCCTACAAATTTAGAAATGAAATATGTACTTGGGAAATGGATGCATAGCGAGCAAGACCCCAGGCAGCTTCCTTCACAGCCAAAGCAGATGGACCATTGGGAATGCTTATAACTGTACGCCTGGTCAGTTACCAGTAAATTGTGTCAAAACTATGTAGCAATAGCAGCTAACTGAGAAAGAGTGAACCATGGTCAGCTATGTATTTGATACCATTTGGCAAAGCGGGCACCCTGTTGGTAGTAAGCAGCTGAGCGGGAGGCAAGACCGTCAAGACCTTGACACCAGGACTCGCCATTGGAACCAACTAGAGGCACCAAACCCTGTTGTTCTCATCGTTCAAATCACAAGGTAAGAAATTCTATTCAGCTCAGTCACTTAATTGTCTAGTACATGAATGACCTAGTGTCTGCATATGTATTACCTTGTCGACTTTGATACCAGGGACGATGTTTTGTTCAACAAGAACATCAACGATCTTCTTGCCATCAGTTGTAGATTGGTATAGGGTCTCCTCAAAGAGAATGGCTCCAGAGATGTATTGACCAAGTCCAGGAGCAGAAACAAGAAGGGTACGGTAAGCCTGACGATTACTTTCCGTGTTCTCTAGTCCGATTGAGTCAAGTCGTTTTCCACAGGTAGCATTGGACTCATCCATGGCCAAGATACCACGGCCAGGTGATGCAATAGTTTTCTGCACAATAAACATGAAAACTTGTAACAAATATATCTCGTCTCTGCAGTCTAAGAAATTCATCTTTTCAGAGAAAATTATCTGATTCATGCACAACGAGCATGTGACTATAATTAGTCTGTTTCTTCATTATCTTCATCTGAATCAATATCACAGAAGGTCTAAGGTTGCACCAACTTGGTGGGCAACGGCTGAAAAACGAATGCCTACTGAGCATCCATAGTTGGTATTCCAAATCTTCCATGGAATAGGAAATGGGTAGACCATTATCACTACTTCACTATATTTTTCTTCACTATCTTCATTTGAATTAATATCAGACATGGTCTAAGTTTGCACCAACTTGGTAGGCAGTGACTGAAAACTGAATTCCTATTTAGCATCTATAGTTGGTATACCAAATCTGCCATGGAATAGGAAATAGCTAGACCATTGTGACTACTTCACACGCCACAGTTTCATTCCTTAAACTTAGTAGCTAGACCATAAAAAAAGTTTCCAACTTCAAGCTCAAACAGCAAATTAAGGTGATGGAGAAGCAAGTAAAATTACCGCAGTCTTGACAAGCTCATTGGCATAGGAACCAGCACGAACGGTGAGACCAGAGGGTGTGATAGTGTGGCACCGGACAATGGAAGCTGACGCAGAACGGAGGCTCTGACCCTTGACCCACTCGGACTTGTCAAGGACAGGTGACGACTTGAGGAGTGAAGCTGAGGCCATTTTCTGCTCTTTCTTTCCAAGTTTTAGAGGCTTAAGGCAACAAATGCAGAAGATAAAAGAGTGGCCTTACACTAGAATTGGTTTATAATCTTATCTCCTCTTCCTGCCTTCAGCCTCTTCACCACACGTAACCATGCAATCTCTGTATTTATATTTGGACAGTGCGGTTATCAAAAGATGTCAGATTTGAGGCTGTCGTGAACTAGCCAGTTGGGTTCTGCCATTTGGATGATAGATTGCACACTTGTGATAGTTGGGTGTGGTTGAAATGGATGCTTTTATTCTCACCTTAAAAAAATGGAATTACGGCGTCATAAAAAGCTTAGATTTTTTCCTTGTAGTGTCAGCAAGTAGAGACAAATGAATAAAATTTCTACTCTACAGCTTCCTGTTTAATGTGTCTTTTTGGATGCAGACAAGTAAAACGAGAGGCTCTGGTCTCCCATGGTTTTGTTTTTTAGCTTCATTTGATTAACGGTTGTGATTTAGTGCTCTGTGAACCCCACCTCAACGGCTGTATTTGCTTTGCACAGATAGTTATTGGCTGTATTCGAAGGTTTATTCAGATTTTAGTCTTTGCTTAGCTCCAAATTCTAGTGCCTTTACATGTCCAGAGCCTGATCCGACCCTTTCTTTTACAACCTGAGCTTGATCTGATCAGATTGAGTCAAATCACATTTGTTCTGACCGAACCGACTTAAGCATAAACCCGACCCGAAACCTAAACAACGGGTTAGGTTTTGCCAATCCTATTTGTAGAACATAAATTTGCTACGAATGCCATGAATCTCGGGAAATTGAAGAACAAAGAATCAAATTGTTGATGCCAAATTGGAATCCGAGTCACTTATACAGGACAGATTTAAGCCAAGTACAGGCACAAGGGCTCTGAAGTAGTTGTTCTTGGTTCTCACTATTCTCAGACTGAAAAAAACATAATATTAGCCCCAATTATTCACATCCCAGTTGAAGATGCATCCTAGCCCAGATATCCACTTTAAGGAACAGTTCATGGCACAGAACCATCTCTTTGAATATCAGGTCTCGCACTAAAAGCTAAAAGTAGCAAAAGATTCAAGAAAGAAAGAAAAGATCAACAAGCAATAAGCGGAGGAACTCCCGACATTGCAGCTCAGCCAAAGAAAAATGATAGAAATGAAAGTAAGAAAAGGGCAGAGGCTTTTACTGTTCTATAGCTACATGGCAATATTGAGTTGTGGCAACATGTTAGATAGTTTACAATAGATATGAAGAATTTCTGAAGTGTGTGTTGTTAATACAAAGAAAGATCAGAAATTCCACTAACTAAACTGTCAACTGACTCTTCTTTCAAATCCTCCCATGCCTCTGAACCGGCAAGAGCCTTCTTCAACTGTTTAATAAGTTCATCTTCCTCCTCTGGAATTCCCAAGTCCCAGACCCTAAAGATATCCATGGTGGACGGCTCTTCATTTGTTGTCAGCCCTACATCAAGTTCGGAATCTTCAGAATCATTTGCTGCCGCACTTTCCTCCTTGTAATTTGGCAAAAAAGGATCTTTTATTGAAGTTACGCTTGTTCCATTCTCGATCGAAGACCCATCACTTCTTGTTCCTGTTTCTTCAATTGCTGGAATAGATTCATGCACTATTCCTTCAACAGATTCAACAAAGTTTGATGACCCTACTTCACCAGCAGGAACCATTTCCATATCATTCCCATCAAGAAAGCTATTAGTTTCAGAAACAGTAGATTTGTGTGATTCCTGCTGCGAAAGAATTTCGATCAAAGCATCTGTGATAGAATTCCAGTCCCCACCTGGAATTTCAGGGTCTTTAACCAAGCAAGAATCAACCCAAGCTAAATCTTCAGTAGAAAGAGGGTCTCCTTTCTGGCTAGAAATAGAAGAACCATGAACAAGAGAAGCAATAGGGCCTTCCACCTTCTCATCACCAAAAGCCATGGCTAACTTATCAACACAAAACATTGACACCTGAATCCCCAATTGTACAAAACCAATTTAAACCTACTTCAAATCAAATATTAAACCAACTACACCTGATTTCAAAAGGGTCAACAACCTAATCACTCAGTTCATAATTAACGGACACACACAGATGCATGTTGTCGCTAGGAGGATTCCTAATTTTTGGAGGGGACAAGCGTGAAAAAGAGAAACATCAAAATTTATGATTACAGACCTAATAACCAATGAAATTTCACATGGAAAAGAAAACCCAGAATCACTTTGAAACCCTAGTACCAAGTTTCCAACTTGCCATTCAATTACGATTGATAAGAAACTAGTTCACTGAACCAACAAAAGTCGGTTGTGTCAAGAGAGAAAGGAGAGAAGAAACGGAGCATTACCGTCGGCCAGCGAAGATCAGGCAACACTGAACATGACTTATAAATGCTTCGAATTGGATTCGATTAAGATAAAATACCAAACTTCAATAACGGACGACTTTTGGATAGGGTTTTGCCTATTCCCAATTCGATTTGAAGGCAAAATACATTAAAATTCCGTTGCCGGGAATCGAACCCGGGTCTTTCGGGTGAGAGCCGAATATCCTAACCGACTAGACTACAACGGATTGGTGCCATCAGGATGACTACGTTTTTACATAAAATAAAATAAAATCTCCGTTTTCCAAACCCCATAATAGATTTCTTACCATTTTGTCAGTGAACAAACCATTTTAAGTGCTCATTCATGTCGCTTCATCTTTCTCATCTGAAAGATTGGTATTAAGTGGGAGTGTTTTCACCGGTGTATCTGAGATGAACCTTCGTATGATCTCCAAGGCCTTGCTGAATAGTGTACTCCATCGGGAGTTGTGGCTGCTCGCGTAAGACTCCTATCTCCGGCCGTTTGTCTAATTAGAAACTTGTTTCTTTCCCATGGCACATGATTTTCTTGTCCCATTAAACCTGTGCCAATCCTGTCCCATTAATCTCAGTCATTTATTTATATGGGATCATATTTCATTAAACCTGTACCAATCCTGTCTCATTTAATCTCAACTATTTATTTATGTGAGTCCCACATAAATAGATGACTAAGATTAAATGAGATAGGGATCCTACGTAAATAGATGGTTGAAATTAAATGAGACAGAATTGGTATAGGTTTAATGGGATAAAAGATTTGAGGGGCTTTCCCATCTTTTACCTTATGCCAATTTGGCAAATAATTACTAGATGATGGATTATGTTAGTTGTTAGTTGATAAATAGTTGGTTGATGGTTATTATGTCAGCTGCTTTGAGTAATCGAATAATATAAGTTGTTTATTAAAATGTTTTATAAAATTAATTATTTAGTTTTTGATATAAAAATAACTTATAAAGGTATTAATATATTTTTTTTTTTTTACAAATGATAGAAAGAAAAAAAGAAGAGAAAAACCCAAAACTAAAACAAAATCAATTGTATCAAATGCTCCACCGATTCATAATTCATAACCTATTACTATGTAGGATAGACATCGAGTCCGTTGGAAGTTCTGTGAGAATTCGCAATCTTCCATGATCTCACATTGCTAAGGTAGCCAAAAGATTTGTGCTTTGATACCGTTTTCTATAGACGTGGTGAAACTGTACAGTTCAGTTGCACGCCAGCATCGTATATATATCCTGCACTAAAACAAAAACCTTAGTCAGTCGTCGATCAAAAGAGTAAAGAACATTGATGACCTTTAAAGAGTCTACTTCTAGTGAGATTTTTCGATACCCAAGGCTGCGGGTCAAAGTATGAATATTATATTTCTTAGTATTTCATTGAATATTCTTATAATAACTTATATTTAAAATATTTAATTTTACAAAAATCAAGTTTATAACTTTAATAATAATAATAATAATAACAATAACGACAACGACAACAACAACAACAAAAATAATAGTCCAATGTTAAATTCTCTATTAATATAAATGACGTAGACAACTAGATCGTATTAGTTTTTTTTTCCATATAATATATACAAATTTTATTATTTATAAATTGAAATATCTATAATTATATTATAACACAGATACGATATATAGTTGTTATATACTAAAAAAATTAATTTGATATGGTTCTTTATGTTCAAAAACTTAATACTATGATATTTTTAAACGTAAACTAATATTATAAAATTAAATAAAGATTAAAAGTTTTAATTATCTCATTTATTATATTCTTCCAAATTTTAGTACGATAAAAAAACCAATTTAAAAAACACACAGAACAAAAGTGGAGAGTAAAGACAAGAATAATACTTACATTAGGCAAACAGTTAACCCAAAAACCCCTGTTATGGAGTTTTTAGAAATAAGCTAAATAAGTTAATCAATAAGTCATTGACCAAATTTATTAGTAGTCTTTTAAAATAGCCAAAAAAAAAAAAAAAAACTTTTAGTCAATAAACTATAAACCAGTAGATAAATTATTTGCCAAACTAGAAAATTGTGTTTATCTATTACTTTATCATCATATGAAGATTGTAGAAAATTGTATGCTTTCACTAATTACTCCTCTAATGTGCATAAAAATGGTTAATCCTTTCTATATATTTTATTTGATTTTGAAGTTATAATTAATACTCACAATTCACACATAACTATCAAAATATTAACTAAATATCAATAATTTCAATCTATTACAATATATACTCTAAGGTTAATTCCAATATTAATTTGGTTAATGTGACTTTTTAATAAATAATTAAATATTCTATGCGTTAAAAATTCACATGTTATTTGAATTAATCAATGCTAAAGTTAATAGTTAATTTTATAATAAGTCAGAATTACGATATTTAGTTAATATTTTTAATAATTCTTTACTAATAAAAGATAAATGATTTTTATATTTGAAAATATAATTTATTCACACCTTCTTTAAAAATAAATATTGAATTTAAATATTTATGTATAACGAAAATTTTAAAATTTAATTTAGATAATGCAGTATATAAATTAGTTAAAAAATAGAAATTATATTAAAATTATATAAAAATGACTTTGTAATTCCATATTTTACACAATAATATAACAAATCCATAAAAATTATATGATTAAATATTATAATTTTATAAATTATTTTGAAAAAGTAATTAATAACCAATTAATTCATATCATTTTTTTACAAATATAATAAAATAAAATTTTGATAAGTAAAATTCTAATCTTTCACAAGCAATGCTACGACACGCTTGCTGTTAAAGTTCCAAGCCCAAAACCTAACAAACCTCAATTAGGGCTCCAACGCTTTGATTAATCGGGTCATGGGGGCCTTGTGCTGTACCGAAGTTGCGCGAAGGGGCAAAGCATCTTTTGTTTCGTTTCGTTTCTCTATCATTTCCAGATTCCCAGATTCCTCGTCCGTACAGTATTGCTTCTTCAAAGCTTGTGCACGCTCTCCGTAACGTTGCCGAGTTCGTAAACCCTAAGGTTTGTCCCTTTGATCTCTTTCAAGATTCTTTTGTTTCAGTCATGGGGTTTGAGTGTAATCGTTTTTTAAAAGGCGTGGTGTGCTTTGAAATCTCATCGTTTACACGTTATATTGTGATATCTGCATATTGTTTATGCTATTTTGGTTTGCAATTTTGTGTTTTGGTGTAGGATTTGGTGGGTAATTTTTAAATCTTGGTGTTCGATTACAGGGTCACTGCGATTTTGGGTTTTCTGGGTTTAGGATGATAATTCATTGGTTGGTAGATAATTC
>JAOSBN010000178.1:46071431-46089161 GCA_027563595.1 Erythroxylum suave | reverse complement strand
GAGTAATTTGACATAGCAAAAGTAGTCTTAGTTCAGTCCGAAGCTAATGGGTTAGATTTGAGTTAGATCGGATACTCGAGCTTGGGGTCGAGCCGATCCAAACTTTACCGCAAAACGACGTAGTTTTAGACAAATTTTCGAAAATATTGTCGTTTTAGACAAACTGATAGTTTAATACTAAAATGACATTATTTAGAGAATTTTTTTCAGACCAATATTGTTTTAAGTGTAAAAAGATTTGGGCTGCCCTTTGAGAGTTGGATCGACCCAATATGTTATGATCCCGGTAGAGACGTTAAAAAGGATCCGATCTATTCGGCCTGATTTTAGTTCGAGTTGACTGAGTCATTGGTCAACCCTGCCCGTGGCAGGACTGTTACTTCCTAAATCATGTTTTTTTTTAAGTTTTTCTTAGAAAAAATGCCCTACTTGCCCATGATCCATCGGGTTACAGACTGACTCGTCCTGACCCATTGACATCTTTAAATCCATGTGAGTAATATATTAGAGAATTCTTTGTTTTTTTTAATGGCTCGGTATTAACGAGAGCAATGTTGAAGATATTTTTTTTTATAAAGTTACAATAAAATTCTATTGATCTGTGAAGATTATTTATAAATTTGACCACATTTACAATTGTACTTAGTGAATAGTAATACCACAGGGATGACAATTGGGCCCGAGAATGAGTCACAGGTTGGAATTTTTTGTCTCGACCGGGAGCGATAAAATAATAGTATTTTTTAATTAAAAATAAATTGATTGGATCGGCTCATGTGTCAAGCATTTCATGGGTCATGGATCGGCCCATTGTTATCTCTGCTCGAATCAAGTTTGAAAAAATTGACTTAAATGGCTTTGAAGCTGGATTTAGTTAAATACCAAAATTACACCTAGGTTTTAGTCTGATAAGTGCATACGAGGTAGCGATCTATACGAGTCCTTAATTTTATTATCTACTTTATTAGTTTCACAAGGATTTTGTTATCATTTGTAGATTTGATTAGTACGTGATTCTCCTGTCGAATACATCTATTAGTTAGCTGATCAGATTTTTCTTCTTTTCTTCTTGTTATTCTTATTGTGCTTATTATTATTATTCTTAGTATTTGTATTATTATTCTTATTATTTTCTTAATATTGTATTTCTATTTGTCTTATTATTATTATTTTATTATGTCTTCTAAACTTGTATCACATATTTTACCTTTTTTTTAACTTTTTATGTTATATTTGTATGTGGATCTACCAGAAATAGCCTCTTTATTTTATAGGGATAAAACTGTGTATTATCAAACCTTCCTAAACCCTGCATTAGTATGGAATTCAACTGAATACGAAGACGATGACGATGATGTCCAAAATTACACCTAGGTTTGTACGTTCGAGTTAAGGCTAAGTTCGATGACGTTTCTTTATATAATATTTTAATTTTAGTTATATTTAATAAATAATAAAATTATTATATCAATCTTTAATACTTAATCGTTCATGTGAAGTGTCATATATATTTTTAAAAAATGAAAATTAATGAAATTAATAAAGAGATTAAATTTAGATTTTTCACAAAATATAAAAAATTTTACAATTCTTTTTAAATTAAGAGAAATTTAATAAAATTTGATTAAACTAGAGATGATATTTTTTTTGTCGAATTCAATCCAAATTTCAAGTGAAAATTAAAAAATAATCAAGCTTGATCTTAGTCTAATCAAGTTTTTATGACTGGACTTAAGTAGGAATATCAATAGGTCGAGTCAAGTCTCGGGCGGCTCCACCCCAAAGTATAGTGGCCTATGCCCTAGCTGGTTGGGATGGATAGGCTCGCGACCTGACCATCGTTTATTTTTTTAAGTAAAAAACTTTCAAAATGACATCGTTTTGAAAGTAATTGGCAGGTCACGAGCGACCTTCTTTGACTTGTGGCCTGGCCCGGTTTGGCCTAACCCCACTCCATGGTGGCCCTTGGCCTGTGGGTCGGGATAGATAGCTATTTGTTTTTCTAAGTAAAAAACTTTCAAAACGACGTCGTTTTGAAAGTAACGGGCAGGCTACGAGCTGACTTATCTTAACTCATGCCCTGGCTGGGCCGACTATAATCCACCTATAACCTTGCCCATAGCCGGGTCAACCCGTGTCAGAAGAATTGGGCTAATCATATCGTTTTGAAAGTAACGCGTGGGCTACGAACTGGCTCACCTTAATCTGTGGCTTGGCCGAGCCGACTATAATGGACCTATAACCCTGTTCATAGTCGGGTCAACCTGTGTCAAAAAGACCGAGCCAATTGTGATATCTCTAGAGTCGAGTTTGGAATGTGAGTCTCTTGCCTAACTGAAATTTGGAATAAGTCTAAAGTCTAAACTCGAACATAAATTTTTCAAACCCGGGTCCGATCCAAAGCTAAACTTAGATGAAACCAGAGTTTTTCGGTCATTTAACCTAAAATATAATAAGAAAATGTTTTCCACGATTTGAGCAAAGTCCAAGTCTCAAATAGTGAATCTGTCAAAGGACATACTCGTTAGCCGTCAGGAGGGAAAGTCCATTTGTGGCTCTCTCTCAAGTTCCATGAAACCAAACAAACACGTTTGTTCTGTCTCCACCTCATTTGTTCGTTCCTTGTCTCACCATTGTCTCTGCTGTCTCTAGTCTAGCCCCTCAATTCAGTCTACTTCTATCTCTTTCTGCATTACTCTTTGTTTCTGCTACTAACAAGTTCTTCTTGGAAGATGCAAACTCACTCTTTAGTTCACTCTTTTCACCTTCCTCGCCCCAACCCAGATCCCAGATTCCTTTCCAAGTCCTTTATGTTCTTCAAAAACAAACCTTTCCCTTTATCTACACCTAACTCCCATGTGTCTCTTCTGAATCCAAAATATGGCCAAGTCTCATTAAAGACTAGACTTTTAGCAGGTTGCGTGAGTTCTAGTCAAGAACTTACCGCCAGTACTACAAATGACTGTGGTGTTACTTCAGTTTCTTACTTCAAAGAAGAAGATAAGGAGGATGTGGAGGAGGAGATGAAAATGGAGGTGAGCACTGTTGGGTTGGAGAATGTGAGCTTATGGGAACAAATGAAAGAGATTGTCACGTTCACAGGACCAGCTCTTGGCCTTTGGCTATGTGGCCCGTTGATGAGTCTTATTGATACAGCAGTTATTGGTCAAGGAAGCTCGATTGAGCTCGCTGCTTTAGGTACTTCTTTGGGACTTTCAATGAACTTGATTTCCAGTTACTGAAGAACTGTGACATAGTGTGGACTTATATTTGGAAAATTTTCTTGAATATTTAGTTCAGGCAGTCAAAATGCAAGGTAAGTTCAACTGGGTTCTGGTTAGGTTGGTTATTCATCGTTCAGTTTTGGATTGAACAGGTCCTGGGACAGTTTTGTGTGACAGTACCTGCTATATCTTCATGTTCCTCGCTATTTCTACTTCGAATATGGTCGCCAATTCCCTCGCCAAACAGGTTAAATTCTAGAACTGTCGTTTTCCTTTTCCTCGGGATAGGTGGACTTGATTTGACTATGTTATATTATTGCAGGATAAAGATGAAGTACAGCATCAAATATCTATCTTGCTTTTCATTGGGCTGACTTGTGGTTTCTTCATGCTATTACTCACCAAGTTCTTTGGCCGTTCAGCACTAGCTGGTACTAAATAGGGAATGTACTGAGTTGGTATTTTTTTGAAGAAAGTATAAGGATTATGTGCAGTTTTAAGAAATAAAGCTGACTGATCATTGCTTGACCTTCTTTCTTTTTCAGCTTTTATAGGGCCAAATAATTCGCATCTTGTTCCTGTTGCAAACTCATATGTCCAGGTCTAATCTTTTCAGTAAATTATTGCTTTTTTTTTTTTGGCTTACTTACCTGGTAGCTGTCTTAAGGTCAATCTAACTACTAAAAGTAGATTGGGATAGGCTAGGTAGATTATAATATGCTAAGTCATACTATATTGCTCCAGGAAGAGGAATTTTCTGTGCATACCCATAGGCTTGTCGCCTCATGTTTGAACTTGGACATGGATGATCCAAGGTGTAGTTTCTCTAGTAAATGGCACCCTTTGAATGGAGTTAGAATCAGAAGTAAACACTAGGAAGGAAGAGGTGAGATTAGCACTGGTGTTATATAAAAAGGTTTGATGCAATGCAATCTGGATTTGCATGCTTTACCAAAAGAGTGATAAAAGGAAGTAACTTGACATTGGGAAGTCCAGTAGATAACATGGAGGTCTGAACCAGAGTTGGATGCCGGACTATTTATTAGATTCTGATCACATATCCATGGATGCTTATTCAATCTTCATCCTTAAATATCCCTTGATAAGCTATAATAAAAACCATTCTCCTGCTTGGAACTCTTCTAATAGCCAAAAGTTTCAATTGGCAGATTCGAGGTGTAGCATGGCCTGCAATTCTTATCGGATGGGTAGCTCAAAGCGCAAGGTATAATTACATTGTATTACCTCCTAAAACAAGTTGGCAGCCCTGAATTTGGTGATCAGTTTCTGGTGCAATTTATTAGAAGTGCTCCTGCTGTATCTATTAAACTCTGTGGTATCTACATGGTTTCTGTTTTTCAGCCTTGGAATGAAAGACTCATGGGGACCATTGAAGGCTTTAATAGTTGCAAGTGTTATAAATGGCATTGGTGATATAGTGCTGTGCAGATTTCTGAACTATGGAATAGCTGGTGCAGCATGGGCAACAATGATTTCGCAAGTAAGCACTCCAATATACGTTTTCGTCTGCTAGGTTACTTGTTATCCTGGTCAAGTGCAGTTCCCAGTTACCTGCCTTCTTTTGGATTCCAAGTTGGTGTTGTGTACTTCAGGTTGTTGCAGGTTACATGATGATTGACTCATTGAATAAGAAAGGATACAGTGGATATGCCATCTCTGTTCCATCATTTGCAGACCTCGTGACTATATTTAGAATTGCTGCTCCTGTGTTTATAGTGATGATGTCCAAGGTTTATCACACATTTCTTGACACTGGCTTTGATCCTTTACTGTTATGACTTTTTTGCCTCTGATGCATTTACTTTTTAGGTAGCTTTCTACGCTCTCATTGTATATTTTGCTGCATCAATGGGGACACTCACCTTGGCAGCTCATCAGGTTTGTTCTGCTTGCTCTTGTTGTTTTTCCAATGTTGTAATGACTAACTGTCAAAACTGATGATCTTGGTTCACTCTAGGTTATGGTTCAAGTATTCTTCATGTGTACAGTTTGGGGTGAGCCTCTATGTCAAACTGCACAGTCGTTCATGCCAGAGTTGATCGATGGAAAGAACCGAAATTTGGTTAAGGTTAGGTGAATCTTATTTTCCATAATCTTCTCCGTACACATGGTGATTGCTTCCTTGAAAAACATGCTCATGTGACATTAAGAACAGCTTCAAGTTTTCATTTTGGAACGCAATCCATGTAGATGGGGAGCATCTTACAAAGTTTATCACTATTTGACAGGCTCAAATGCTAGTGAAATCATTGACAATCATTGGAGCTATCTTTGGACTGATGTTAGGTATTGTTGGAACAGCTATTCCTTCGTTGTTTCCAAACATCTTCACAACTGATCAGAATGTTATACAGGAGGTTGGTTCTTCTTCTGCAGGAGTTTCAGAATTGATTCATTCATTTTGTCTATGAATACTATGGGGTCATAATGTTGACGGGCTATCTTGTTCGTGATAGTTATTCTTTCGATCGGTGGTCAACAATATACTTTCTTCGAGTAATGTCACCAAGACTGTCTGTCTTTAATTTCAATCTCTGAATGCAGCTATTTCTCTTGGATTAATGATCATGCCAGTCTGTCATAAATTGATATCCAAATCCAAATTGCATGTAACACACAAAGCATGAAGATGGACTCAGTATAAATTGCAAGTATATTTAAAGAAACAGATAGACATAGACACCATTTACATATAAAGGCTGTAATTTAACTTTCAGGTTGTGCTATTACTTCATATGAGATTCTTATTGCTTGTACAGATGCGTAAGGTGGTGATCCCATACTTTTGTTCACTAACTGTAACTCCCTGCATTCTTAGCCTTGAGGGAACATTAATGGTACGTTTGGCTTATTCAAAGTATAGACCTGTCAAAGAAAAAAAACTTCCAGAAAATCTGAAATCGTGATAAGTAGATTGGTATTTTAATTTTTGTAGCTACTTGATACTCTGCATTCATTTGTTTACTTTGCAGGCTGGACAAGATCTAAAATTTATTAGCTTGTCGATGAGCGGATGCTTTTCTCTGGGAGCTCTGTTGCTGTTGGTAGGTGACTGTTTCCTGAATCTTTTGGGATCATATTTCTTGTTCTTTCCCTGCATTTACAAAAATGTCAATGTTTTTCTAAACCAGCTTGTAAGTAGCAGAGGATATGGTTTACCAGGCTGTTGGTATACCCTGGTTGTCTTTCAGTGGGTAAGAACAGCATTCCCTGGAACTCTTACATGTGAAAGTTCATGAACTCGGTTGAAAATGGTTGTCGATTGTTGTGCTAACTCGTTCTTTCTTTTCTACCCTTTTTCAGACTCGTCTCTTTCTTTCTGTCCAACGGATTCTTTCCCCAAACAGCATGCTTTTCTCTGAAGATTATGGCAAGCGCATGTTTCAGAAGCTGAAAGCTGCATAATTCTCTAACCTTGACTATTGCTCGTTATCTAATATTAGCCAAAGACTTCTTCACAGGCTTCTCATGACACAAAACTGTATCTGTCATGTCAGGATGTGGGTTTATCATGGATAAAGAAGGTGAAACTCTTCTCCATTTTTTAAAAGCCTTAGTGTAACAGCATAAGCATATCAACTTTTTCTCAAGCTGTAAATATAATTCGTCGAAAAGATGATACACTTTGTTCACTTTGAGGCTTTTTGCTGTGCAAAGCACAATCATGATCCTATAATCTTGATGAGAAAGTATGTGTTTAACTGATCCAAATACATAAAGCCTACCCTAAGGACTATCTTGGATTAAACTAACATCAAGAAAGCATGAAATCGTGTAGTTGACATTCTGCTGCTTCCTTTACGACCACGCCTGGATGTTCTCGATTCTTGTCTACTCTCCCTGGATATTCTTAGTTCTTGTCTACGACCCTGCAAGTTTCAACCGTCCCATTAGTGAGAACATAAAAAGACAGGATTGTGAAATTGAACTCTTCAGGAGTTTTGTCCTTGCACAACAACACAGGCTACTGCAACTTTCGATCTTTTCTCAGGAAATTTCTACCAGCCTGTTTCATTTTCTCCTCTGCTTTCGTTTTAATCAAACTGGGTCTATAAACAATCACAGTTCGACCAATTTGACCAACCCCAACAGAGCCAGTTGCTTCCTCTAATTCTTGCACCACATTCTCTAGCTCCCCCGGACAAGTCGTGTGCATTTTAATCTGTTGACAACATTCAAATGATGGTGAAGAATGCCAAGCATCTTTACTTCATTTTTCAGTTGCAAAACAACAGATCATAACAGGCAGCCGCAGATTTCATTTAAAGAAATCCTTGAAAGCTTACCAAACTGTCAATATTACCTAAAACAGCAACTCAACTTGTCAAATCAGGAATAGCCTTTCTTACCTTTTTTTCACGTCCTGAGCCTGAGCTAATTCACTTCCGACTGAAACTCCTCAATCCAAAAGTAACTTCCATAGCTTTCCAAGAATCAGGACTTTGCTACACTTGCTTATAGAAGTAAATTCTCACTAAAGCTACAGAGTCGTTAGTTAGTAGAATATCGCTTTAATAATTTGAGCCTAGCTCGAGGCTCAGCTCGTCCTACCCTAGGCCCATGTACTAACGTATTGTCCAAAATGTAATGGAGCCAACCCCACATGTCAGGGTGCACATGCCTCGGTTGCTTAAGCCTGAGCTTCTTCTTGAAGAGTCACTCCCAACACGTACAAGTCCAAATCCAACACAGCAAGAGCAAGAGCAATAGAATCCCACGATCATCCTGGTGCTTCAGTTATGGGACCGCATGAAAAAGGTCCCTCAGCGTGCCAATGAGAAGTCACTGACAGAGATGCTCAAAAGCAAGAGCATTTGTGTGCTTTACTTGTAGTCTTCCTGAAGAAAATCAGAAACTTGTGTGTACCGCAGGGTGAATTCAGAATGAGTAGTGGTGGCAAATTTAGTTATGTTTGAACTGATCAGTCTTTGAGTCGAGCAGAACTTATGAAGTCAATTCAAAGCTCGATTCGAATAATTCAAACGGATGAAATTCTTTCCTTAAATCATCTTCATCAAACCCCAATTAGATCCTGCACAAACACGGGTCTGGAGAGAGGTTTTGATGAGAAAATAGCATGACAAATATACTTCATACGCTTAGGCTTGTCAACTTGCCCCAACCCGGCCCATGACCCTGCAGGCCGGGATGGATCGGCTCGTGCTTGATCCTACCACAGATTGACCTAGTCGTTATTTTTATTTTTAAGAAAAAACTTCCAAAATAATGTTATTTTTGATAATACGGTGTTGTTTTGAAAGTAACGGTCGGACTATGGGTTGAGCCGGGCCAACCCCTTTTGACATCTCTAGATATGCTACAAAGTTTAGCTTACCATTTTTTAAGATGTGCATGTCATCTTTGCTGAGAGCTATATTAATCTACTTTGTCTTATTCTAATTTTATCGGATGTCCCCGAAGGAACAATCAACAACTATTACGTCGTAATAATTAAAATATAGTTTAATCAAAATTCAGTTAGGATGATTTTGGGGAGTTAGACCAAAAAGTTAGTTTGAACAATTAAAAATAGTTAGAATTCCTTTCTTAAATTAACGTTTTTAATTTCTTAAAATCATATTATTTGATTCTTTAAATTTAAGGATAACAACTTAAATAGTGCTTAATATTTTTCAAATTTGGTGACTAAGTTTTTAAGATTTTCAATTTTGTCACAAACTTTTCAAAATTTATACAAATCAAGTTAAAAGTTTGTTTTTTATCATGCAATGTATTTATTAAATGTTTATGTATTAATCACATAAGTCATCGTCGCCGTCATTATTATCATCACCCAGTCCAAAATCCCGCAATAAAACAGGATTTGGAAAGATCCGGTAGTATGTAACCTTACCCATATGCGAATGAGACAATATATGAATGATGCAGGTTACAAAGAAAAGATAAAACTAGCACGAAAAAAATCAAAATATATGTAACTAAATTTTCAATAAATGCATAAATAAATAAGGTTAAAAGATTAAAAACGTAAAAAAAACTATGCAAACGTGACAAAAAAATTTTAGAAAATAAATAGATAAATAAAAATGTGATAAAATAACTAGATATATAATAAATAAATAAGATAAAATAATAATTAATAAGTAAAATAGAATAATATCCTTTACAGCAAAGCTACCAAACTTCATTTAAGAGATGTTAGCCATTATATTTGCTGTTACCACATGACGACACTTTCTCGAGCAAAGGCCTTTTATAATCAGGACAGACCATAAAAGCATTAAACATCTTCTTGAGCTGTCGGGGCTTAAAAACAATATTTTGACATTTATTGTATACAACTTGATGTAAAATTTTAAAAAATAGTAAATTCAGTGCGAAATCTAAAATAAAAAATTTAATTTAATATAAAATCCATAATTTTATTAGCTATGGTCAAATCAAATCAAAGTTTAACCTTTTTTTGTCATTTTTGAGGAGCATCGTTAGTGCATTTCTCAACTTTTTGTTTCTTTGTCGGTGCCTCCAATCGGGCAATCTTGTTGTCAATGACAAATATGTATGAGATTTTTGGTCCCCACTTATTAAATTGACCATACCACTCCTTTATTTTTGGTCTCACTAAATGCTTCTTGTTACTTGTTAGATCCCAATGTCCAACTTTGATTTATGGCCTCAAAAGCGTTGTCCAATCAGTAGAAAACAAACTAGCCTTTAAGGATTAGTCTAGTTGTCCTAATAACATCCCAATCAAGGGGATGTGAGTAAGAGTCCTAACGAAAAAATAATAAATAATTAGAGTTAAAATACGTTCGAGTATGTTAAATTTGCAATGGGGTTACGGCTCCGTATCAAGAAAAAAGTTAGATGACATATAAACTTAAGTGAGGTTTCATTATGAAACAAATTGGTAATAAGTGGAGTATCTCATTGGACTTATATGTTAATCTTCTTTCTTTTCTTTTTCTAATGTGAGACACTCGTATGTAAGTATTCTCAATATTCTCCCTTACATGTGAGTCTCTTTCTCCCTTACATGTGAGTCTCTTTTTACATGAGCAATTTAGAGAAGTACGTAGACAATCCTCACAAGAGCTGAACTTCTGATTGAGGTTAAATAAGCCATCTCTTGGGGCAAACAATATTGATAAGTTACTTTGTTCCATGCAAACTTCAATTCTTTTTCTAATTGCTTAAATAACAGACCCCTTTTGGGACAAACAATAGACCAATATCTTCTTTGACTATGATGCTAAGTTAAATTTGTAATAGGCGTACGAATCCACATAGAAAGGAAAGTTAGATCATATACAAGCTCAAACGAAGTTTTATCATAAAAACCAATTAATAATAGGCGAAGTAGCCCGCTAAATTTATATGCTAGTCTTCTTTCTTCTTTTTGTCCGATGTGAGACACTTACATGTGAGTATTCTCAACAAAATATGCAAACTTGAGTTATATTGAATACATTATTTAGTTATGAATTACTCATTTATTAAATGATTTATTCAAACTAGGTAACTATAAATTATTACATGTATTTAATAATTAAAAATATTAAAATGATCAAACTTTTAATTTTTTATGGAAACAATTCAACTTTAAATTTTCTGATAATATAATTAATATGACAAGTCATGTCAAATTAGTAAAATTTTACATACATGTTACATTTGTTGCCATAAGTAAATTTTATTATTTAATAAAATAAAATTTTCAAGCGCCTTTAAATAATTATGCACTTCTTCTTTACTTCTTCGTCGACATTCCATCAGGAATCAGGATCAGATCTTTTGTTTCGATTATAGTGTTTTCATCATATTTCGTTAAATCTCATCCACATATTTATATAAACCTTACATAAATGTATGAATGAGATTTAATAAAATATGACTGGGAGATAGTAAATAGGAAGAGTTAATAGGATTAGAGGATTTGACGTGCACTCCTTTTGCTTGTGATTTCGATTGCTTCCTCAGCTTATAACGCTGCAAAAAGAAATGAGTATTACAAAATTAAATAAATTTTATAATATTTGTTTACAATTAACCCTTAATAAAATGATCAAAATTCTTTTTGGTAGTTAGATCTTTTGGTGTTTAAGACTATTTTTGGTTAAAGGTTTATTAATAAAATGGAATAAAATAAAATATAACATTATTCAATTGTTTGAGAGAAGAATTTATAATGGAATGAATTAAAATGAGATGGAAGAGGAGGATTTTATATTACATCTTATTCCATCGTAAACAATAAAAATAAAAAACATTCGATTTGGGGGAGTTTATCATAGCATGTAAAATGATAAACAACTTTTACATTATAAATCATCCATCCAAAGCATGTAAAATGATAAACAACTTTACACTATATTACATTATAAATCATCTATCCAAACAAATGAACCCTTACATCATTTCCAAATAACAATTTTCTAATTTGACATTTTATCCTATTATAAACCATTTAATTCAATTCAATTTCATTTCATTATATTAAAAACCTTACTGTCCAACTAAATATAATATAAGTAAATATCTACCTAACAAATCAAATTAAAAAAACATTATTCATAAATTTAATTATAAAATTTGTTTGGTCACCTTCTGATGAGTATATTAATAACAAATTAATCTAAATAATTAAGTGCCAAATGAAGTTTAGAGCACAGTAAGTTGCGGTGCACCCTAGCTTTCATGCGGATAGAGTGCTTTATAATAAATGCAGGAGATAGAGAGTGAGGGTAGCTATAGCTAACCCATCCATGATCCTTCATGTACCCTCAACTGTCGCGTGTTTGATACTGCGGCTCAACGGTGCGCCGTGAAAAGGAAAAAAAGTGAATGTCTAAATTTTATTAAATAATAATATATATTTGTTATTATTCTTTCTAAATAATTAACTTTTATTTGGTTTTTGTTTACATGCTTTTATTTTGATATTATAAGACGATAACATTAATTTAATATATATATTTTAAAGGTAAAAAATTGGGAGCTTTTCTGTAATTTAAAAATACTCTAATCTTTAATTTTTTTTTAAAAACATTTCATTATTTTCAATTTATTTAAGGGCTATTTTTAAAAACTTCGGTTAAAAAGCATGAACATTACAGGGGTAATCGACTTGCTAGAGTGGGGGCACGAGATTAAAAATTCTTGTATTCTAATCTTCTACTTACATTCTTTCGATTTAGCTTATCATATAGAATTTGTTTAGTATGAAATACTCGATTGACATAATTTACAAACTATTATGTCAATATAGAGGTTTGCCCTTTGCACATTTAAAAGATAATGGCTGCTAGTTTTTTCTTTAAAAAAATGATCAATTAAATATAATTTTCCTGAAGATTGAATTTAGTTATTAAATTGAATTAAAATTAAAATATTAATTTAAGTTAATTTTAATTAATTTCAATTAAATTTAACTTCTAATAATTAAATTGAGTTATTATGTGCTTGACATTTAATTAATATATGTGATATTGTATTTTTATTTTTAATTGAAATTTAAAATAATAAAATTTTTAAAAAAGTAAAATATAAAAAGCTTTTGTAATTTCAAAATTAAATTATTTAGTGTAGTTACTTTAGGTTTTTAAAAAATTATTAGAGCCAACATTTTAACTTCTATTGTATAAATATACGTATTTGACATTTTATGGTAATGGATAAAAAACATAAATATGAAATCCCACGACTAGATATGGAGACAGCCAGATCCCACGTTCATTGGTTATCCACGAGAATTGGGAAAGTCAATGGGCAACGGGGCTCGACCCGACCCTAGGTTATGATTACCCGTAACTTGATCTATAGCTCGACGTTATTTTGAAAGTAACAGCCAGCTCATGGCTTGCCCAACTTTGACCTGTGATTTGGGCGGGTCGACTATGATTCGCCTGACTTAGGCCTGTAGCCCGCCCCACCCGAGCCAAAATCTAGCCAAGTCAGACAGTTTTTGATACATCTAATTAAAATATTTGGTGATTGTGGAAAAATATTGTTAGCTAATCCAGGGTTTTAAAATAACAAATAAATATTACTCAAATGCTACTTTAATATAAATGATATAAGAGAAAAAAGATAAAAATTTGACTATAAATGTCAATAATAAAAAACTCAATACGGTTTAATCATAAAAGTTTTGCAATGTTCAAAATTTTAGTTTAAACTTTAACTTTTTGGTTCAATTTATTTTAAAAATTTTATTGTTAAAAACTGATCAATTCATTAATTAATTGAACAATATTTATAAATTAATAAATTATTATAAACTAAAATAAATAAATTAATTTAATTTAACAACTTCTCTTTTTAATTAAATAAAATAAGATAAAAATACCGCATCCGAAACAAATGATACGTTCTCGAGCCGCCGAACTACTCCCATCTTGTTTCCAACCGTAGACTTAAGATAACGCGGTCATCCTTTAATGCTTTGATCATCAACCATGAGGAATAATAAATGCATTCACGGGCACGAAACTATAATGATACTCAATGCTCTATTTAATGCTTATCTTATTTTGTTTAATTTCACTTGATTACATTAACAATTTATCATATGGAAGATAAATCTAATTATTCTGAAGTCACAAGCTTCTAGATACAATTAAAGTTTTAATTTGAAATTAGCAAATGATGATATCATGGGTTCCCTAAAGTTTAATAACATCTTCCAAATCTAATAAAACTGGATCTCGTGATTTGACTGGGAATAATAAAAGATTTTGTGTTTTAAAAAATACCCAAAAATCAAAGTGGGACCCGCACGACACTGAATAGGAAGTTGTTCCGTGACACGTGTCCCGTACTACTAATGTAAGTTTTTCGGTGATTTTGGTAAAACACTGTATAACAGAAGGGTATATTGGTAACGAAATGATGGCTGATTTTTAAAACATATTATTAAATTATAATTGATAGTATATATACAAAATAATCTGTATTAAATAAAATCTAATGATAAGAATTAATAATCTTACAAAGATTTAACTTGTATTGTTCATATATTTTTTAAAAATTAAAATCATATATATATTTATTATAATCATAATATGTTATTTAAATTATATAATAGTTAATAATAAAACTTATTCACTAAAATCCAACTATTTTACTCGTAAAAACTTTAAATAATTTAACTTTTTTGTTCAATTTTTAGTTTTCCGATTCGATTTATTTTAATAACTCTTTTTGTTAAAAACAGATCAATTTATTAATTAATTGATCGATTTTTATAAATTAATAAATATTTATAAACTAAACTAAATTGATAAATTTTTATTTAAAAATTAAATTCCAAATTCTTTGAAAGGTAAGGATAATAATTATATTTTAAATTATATAATTTTATTTAATGTTTAGTCATTAGACGGAGACAAAATTCTCAAAACTGATGTTCTATTTAGAAGAGCAGAATTGAAGTATAATGTCGAATAACTAGGTGTAATTATTGAATTTTATAGTGGTGAACTAAATGGAGTCAATTATAGTGATGTTGTTATCGTAAAAAAATATGTTAGACATAGGTGAAAAATTTGAATTAGATTTTGTTACTTTGAAATCCGGTGATGTTTTTCGTAGTAGCTCAAGGGGTTAGTTTATTTTCAGACATGCTTCGTTTGCTTTGCTCTTTTTCTTTATACACATTTTGCGATAGTTTAATATCGTTCAAACTTTTTCAACTTGAAATTTTTTATCTTGTCGATTTAATTTTCTGTTTAATTTTTAACATATTCAATAATAACATTTGGTATAATTTTAAGTTTTTAAAACATTGTAAAAATCAATAATGAGAATAAATAAAATTTAAAGGATAATTTTATTATAAAATTTAAAAATATATGATTGTGAATGTTTTTAAAAATTAATAGCAGAATTTATCTATAAAAGATTCATATTTTAATCTTAAAAATTAGGTATTGATTAATCAATTTCCGATTTTGTCCTTTTTAGCCTAGCCTTCGTCCCACTGTTATTCCCGCTCGTTTCATTGCCCTTTGAAAAACTTCCCTGCTTAGCGGGTCCATGTTCTTGTTTAAACCTTAACCTCGCGGGTCCCCGCCCCTCTCCTGCGGCGTCAAAAGGTAGAGTTTTATAGCTTTTTAAACAAGAACAAAAGTTTAAACTTAAAAAAGGGGTTACGAAAAATCAAAGCCCGTCGTTGTCACTTTCTCTGCTCCTTTATTCATTACAAGTTTTAGGAATCAAAATCTCTACGTCTCCATCATACTGTCTCCGCAACCTCTTTGTCTTAAAGAAGACGAAACCATCTCTCTCTCTCTCTCTCTCTCTCTTTCTTCTTCTCTAGAGAGAGCTTCAAAGCTTCGAAACAAATGAAAATGGAAACTGCAAGTGGTTTGGCTTTTGAAGAGCAAGTCATGAGACCTAGCTAACAGATTCTTCTCTTAGTTCTGACGCTTTGAACAGCCGAGTTGATACCTGACTCGCCGAGTCAACTGAAAGAGGTAAAGCCTGACTGAAGTAAACTAACACTGAGCTCCAATCCAATGGCGTCGTCTTCACGTGCCCGGAGCAGCTCGCCGTTCTCGTACCGAAAACCGTCGAGTCCTTACTCGTCGGCGTCGTCGTCATCTTCTTCTTTGACGAACAACAGGCTAACGCGTCGCCCTGGCTCGTCCTCTGGTTCGTCGTGCTTCAACTCTGGCGGAGGCGGATTCGGTTCCCGATCCATGAACCCCAGCTGCGGCCGCTCCGATTCATTGTACACTGGACAGGGCGCTTACGGCGGTTGCACGCCGGTTGGATTCGGCGCGGAGGAGCTTGTCTCCGAATCGATTGATTCTCCGAGGAATGGAGAAAGTATATCGGTGACGATTCGGTTTAGGCCGTTGAGGTATTTTGTTTAGATCTGACTGCAGTGGATCGGATCTATTTTTGTGAAAATGGATTGGATTCTTTTTATTGGAGGTAATGTGATTTGGCGCCTGTTTGGTTGCAGCGAGAGGGAGTTTCAAAAAGGAGATGAGATCGCGTGGTACGCGGATGGGTATAAAATTGTCAGGAATGAGTACAATCCAACTACGGCTTATGCATTTGGTATTGTTCACAGATTTTCAACTTCTGTTTTCTGTTTCTAATCGATTAGTATAATAAAATGTGCATGCTGATTAGTGTGCATTGGACAGATCGAGTATTTGGACCTCATACTTTGACACAAGACGTATATGAAGTAGCTGCTAAACCAGTCGTCAAAGCTGCTATGGAAGGCGTAAACGGTAACGCAGAGATGCCTCGATCATAAATGTTTCTATGGTTGGATCTGTTGGAGATTTTAATTGAACTCTGTTTATAAATTCAGGAACTGTTTTTGCCTATGGAGTTACTAGTAGTGGAAAGACTCATACTATGCATGTAAGTTTAGCTTGCTGTCACTAGTTATTTCCTTTTCCTTTGGTTTTGTCTTGCTAATTTACTCATCTATGCAGTCTTTGCTATTCTATTTTTATGCGGGATGCTATCATGTACGTCATCCTATAAGTACATATATTGGTTACTTTTCATGGTGAATATTAATCAACAAAGGACTGTAACTATGTTTGTTAACTTCCCGTCAATGACATTGAAGCCATTTTCTATGGTGTTTCTCCCACTACTTGCTCTTTCTTTCTGGTAGCTACTGATTAATTATACTGGTGATGGTCAAGACACGGCAATATGTATCCGTATCTTGTTCTTAACTAGGATCAACTTAATTTACATCAAGAACACTTTTTTTCTCTGTGGTTGACTTCTGAAAATTTGTTCATAAATTTGAGAACTAGGATTTTCTTGGTTGTTTTCTTCTTCTTTTTGACCTGTGTGTATTACTATTATATATATATGCAGGGAGATCATAATTCACCTGGCATTATACCATTGGCCATAAAGGATGTCTTCAGCATGATCCAAGATGTGAGTACTTTCCTGAAATTTACAACCCAAATTTAATGTGCTCAATATATTCAAACTATCAGTAGATTATTGATTTTAATTTTTGGAAGCAGAATTGCTTTATCATGTTTCTACAGAAGTAATGCAGATCTTATACCTATATATGCATGTTTGCTTGTTGTCTTACCAATCCTGAATGACTTAATAATTCCTTTTCCAATTATTCTTTAGCAATCCTGAATTATTTAATTTCATTCTTGCTTCAGACTCCAGGAAGAGAGTTCTTACTGCGTGTTTCCTATCTTGAAATCTATAATGAGGTGAGTGGTCCTTCAGACATTAGTTGGAGCTTAGAATGTGTCTCTTAGACTTTTTTTGCCTTTCCTATGGTGAGCAATTTTGCTCAGTTTGGATTCTGGAATATCTGTAAATATTCATTTGATTTCATTTGTCTTCTATCTTCTACATTAAGCATTCATCAAAAATCAGTTGAACTGATTTTTTTCTTGTAGCATAACTGATATAACTTATGTTTCCCTGTGAAATTTTGATATCAGGTGATAAATGACTTACTTGATCCAACTGGACAAAATCTACGTGTTAGAGAGGATGCACAGGTGCT
>JAOSBN010000178.1:46016547-46037705 GCA_027563595.1 Erythroxylum suave | reverse complement strand
TATGAGATATAATGGGCCGAAACTTATTGGGCTTTAATGGGATTAGGTTTTCTCTATAAATAGAGAAACTTAGGTCTTATAAAAAAGAGACATCATTGTAATACAAAACCCTAGCCACCATCCGAGAGAAGTACGTGCTGCATTCGGAAAGAGTTTCAGGACGTGCTAGCACATGATAACCGCAGCCCAGATCGTGCATGCTCGTGTGGATACCGGTAGAGGACATTCGCGTGTAGCAATGTCTACGAATCCGAAAAACAACCATCAATCCGTGTCAAAAAGGTATTTTTGCGCATCCTATATGTTTTTCGGTTATACATTGTGTTGTGTTATGGTCTCTTCCACAACGTATTGTGAATACTCGGGCCATACGCGATCCTACAGTAACGCCCCAACATATACTCTAAAAGTATTATAGCGTGTCTAAGGTGTATTAAGAAGTGAATATAATGAATTAAGTACATCTTAGTAAGAGAAATTATGGTACTTAATGTAAAAGACATGAGTTAATGGGTAATTTGTTCATTTTGACATGGACACACATACTTAAATGTGAAATATGTATGAAAATTTTTGACATGTTACTTGTATTTATGAATATGATGTGAGGGGAATTGGTAAAAAAAGTATCCCATTTGCTTATGGAATTTTGTTGGTTAAATTGAATGCATTTTTATGTTGTTTTTGCATGATAAAACCGAAGTTAGTTGATTTAGGATGTGTACCTCGCTGAATGGATAGGTTATACTGAATAGATTTCTATAATTTGGCCATATCTTGGCCTATAAACCTCCAAATAGGATAATTTTAATTGGAAATTAAACTAGAGTCATAGATCTAAAACTTTCATGAAGGAACTGAAATTTTATTGTGCCTTTAAGATTTATAAATTTTGTCTTGAAGTTGACTTGTGGCTGCTATCCCTGTTTTCAAATAGCCTGTAGTATTTTGGGTATAACTCCCTGAATAATTAACCAAATTGCATGAAATTTATTACATCATAAAATTAAGACATAGGGGAATGAAATTAATTGATAATATTGAAGGACAAAGTGAGAAGTAAAGGAAGAAAAAGGACCAATATGCAAATTTTCTAAAATTAATACATGGACCAATTAGATTAAGGCATGTGTGACTAACAATAATAAAGCATGTGTGTCCAATAGGAATTAAGCATATATGTGAGTCTTGAAAGTTCTGGAATGGGCATGTGGAGAGGGGAGATGCACGACAATTTCGGGGTTGTATGTTCAAAATTTTCTGCTCTCTATTTCACCTTCCTCATCTCATCTTTTTTCTTGTAAGAAATCAAGTCAATCTTAGGTGGAAATCAAAGTAAAAGTTAGGGTTTTTCTCTTCACTTTTATCTCTTCTTACTTGCTTATGAAGGAATAAAATTATAAGGTTGGAAGTGGGATTGAGAGGTATATTTTTGATGTTTCTAGTTGGTGAGTCAAGCAAAGCCAAAGAGGAAGGGAATGAAAGGCAATAGAAGATCTATTTGTCAATTTTGAGGTTTGGGACTTCACTTAGTTGATTTTTGTATTTATGTATGATTGATGGATATAAAGATTCATTTGGATGTAGAATTTTTTCTGGGATGTTGCTTTGGTGTTATTTTGGTGTTACTTTGTATGAACTTGGTTGTGTATGATAGGTGAGTATTGTGTAGTGGAATTTTGTCTAGGGTTTATTTGGGTCAGTCACATTGTTTGAGTCATAATTCAGCCTACAGACTTTTAAATTATATGATTTTAGTTGCATATGAAACCTAAGATATAGAGCTAAATATCTCTAAGATGGATTCTAACTTAACTCTGTCTCTATTACCTTGGAAAATGAGATCGAAAAAGGTACATGATGTTGCCCCTGTTTTGGAGCAACTTATGATATTTTGTCTACATCTCATGATTTAAAAGTCCAAATGGTCTGATCGTCAATGCTATAGAAACTGTAGACATAAAGGAAAAAAATGTCTAGAAGACCTTGAAGCCCTATTATGACTTTTTCTATATTAGTATTAAGGAACAAGTAGTGGTATGAATGGAGAGAGTGTCTGTCATGACTGTGACATTGTTTTTGTTTCCGATTTCTACCGCATCTTGTCCGAACTCTTTTGAACGTGTATGAAAATTTTCAAACATCTAGAACTAAATGAAATAGGACTTAACATATGTGAATTGGGTGATTGAACATTGGAATTTAAGATTGAGCATAATGTAGTCCAAAGAAAACTCACATGTACATAAATGATTTATTTGCGTGTGTATTGCTCATATTAGTATAATATGATTATACAAGTGTGATTTTGGCACCCTTCTAATGATGATTAGTTATGACTTGTGTGTATGAACATAGATTTAGATTTTATGACTTGAAATGTATATCAATAATTTGTTAATATACGAATTGTGAAATTTGCAAATCGTTAAAGGAAATGTTACAATGCCTACTCTATTGTCTTGGTTATGGATAAATATGCATGCCTATAAGGTTATAGTGCAACTACTACAGTTTGATACCACTGGTGTCCACATTTCGATACTTTTGGGTATACACAATTCGATACCTTCCAGTATTCACAGTTTGATACCTTCAGGTATCCACAGTTTGATATCTTTGGATATCCACAATACCCATTATCCACACCTACAGAAAATATGCAGACCTAACATAAAAAGTTTAGAAAAGAGATATAAATAGAAATAGAGTATGACAGCATAAATAATTGGTATATAAATGAGCATTTACATTTGTATTGATAATTTGTATCATTGAGTGTTGAATATCAATGGTTAATTTTTGAAGGTGAAATTATGATATATGAAAATAAATATTTAAGCATGTTTGCTTACTTATTTGATTAAGTATGCCATCATTATTTTTATTTGTGCGATATTCATGAATGTATGTGCTTAGCGGATGACTGCTGTGAGTGCTCATCCAAACTAAGTGTTTCCTCACTAAGCTTTAAAGCTTAGCACAAATGTTAATTCGTATAGGTCCAAGTCATAAGAGTGAGATATAGAAAACATCTGCAAAGAACAGGGTCTACAAATAGAAGAAAAAGTACTTTTAGAAGACATTATTAGTTAAAGATGATTGTACATATAATGGTTAAAGGAAATTGTATCTTTTCTTTTGGATTACTATGCAAATGTAAAAATATTTTACTACTGTTAAATGATAATGTTAAGCATTGAGGAATTTTGTAACATGGGTATGTATAGCATTTAATCGAAATGCATGCCGTGAATATAGGTATAAGAAATTGGTTGCTTTATGTGTGGATGATTGTAACTTCCATATAGGGGGTGTTACATATAATTTTGTATCAAGTTAAAAAGAAAGTCCAAATTAGATTTAGCGGGAAATTAAAGACATTGTTGCCAGAGCCGCAAAAACTTGTTGCTTTTAATGCTTTGACTTATTTCAAATCATATAGAAAATTATAAATTAAACTCAAGTCTTTCAAAAAGGGAAAATGAATGATATAAAAGAGGGTAAAAACAATAATTTTAAAATCAGACTAGAAGTTAAACTGGTAAGACAAGAGATTAAGGTTTAAAAGATTCAACCGGTGATAGACAATTACAAAACTCACTATGGATTGAATAAAATTAAAAAAATTGAAAGATGATTGAAAAAGATGGTTCTTATCTATTGAAGAATTTAAAGTTTAATTAAAAAGAAATTGTTAAATAAAAATTAATTAATTATTTTAGTTTATAGAAATTATCAATTTAAAAAATTAACTGATTAATTAATAAATTGATTACTTTTTAACAATATAAGTTATCAAAATAAATTAAACTGAAAAATTAAAAATCGAATTGAAAAGTTAAATGGATCAAGATTTTTATGATTAAACTGGCCTAACTGTTAGATTTTTTAATCATCGGTTTAAAGTCATTTTAGAGTTATTTCAAAACATAGTAAATAAAATAAGTCCTTTTCTACCTTAATTCTATATCTTTTCATTGAAAAATATGAAGCAATGCTAATTTGTACACAATTTAAGTAAATATACTCTGAAATAAGCTTCTCATTTAGATTTAATCCAGTACAAATCCGTCACGATCTAGTAAAATAACATTCATGATTCTCGTTACCTTAGCCATCTCCCGCCACAACGTACTTCAATGGCCACTATAGCACCAAACCCTCCTTCTCTTTCGTATTTCTCCACCTACCAGGTGCTTCTTGTTGGATTAGTTTAGACTCCTTTGCTCGTTTTGTCATGCTATCTCGTTCTTTATTCGAGGATTTTGCAGGTTCTGTCTTCTGGGTATCGCTTAATATCAGTGAATTCGCTGTTCCGTGGCGGGAGGTCCAGGATTTTTAACACTTTGAAGCTGAAGCCCATTTTTACAACCAATTTGGTGGAGTTAAGGAGAAGGTAGTTGTAGTCACGGTTTCAGACAACCGACTCAGTTTTATGTTGTTTGAAATGTTGGTTTTTTAGTATAATAGATGTTAATATTCACAACTGCAATTGGGTTTTGGTTCTTTACTGCTTTTTCTGTCGTTAGTTGTTAAACATGTTTCATATTTATCTGTTGTGTGGTTAATCAGACCTTGTGATGGCTATTTACTTTACTTTGGTTCAATTAAACAGGAGAACTTTGATCACTGCAGTCAACCAGGATGCTGAGGAGTCGTTTAAAAAGACCGTTGAAGTAGATAGGTTGATTGACATGTTAAGGGATGCAAATCCATCAGAAGTAAGTCAATCGTTCGTCTTTTTTCTTTTTTTCTATTTGATTAGGGAGATTTGGTTTCATGGGCCTATTAGGAATTAATTCTCGTGGATGTAGAGACTTAGACTATATGCTCTTCATGGACTTGATAAGGTTATCATGATTTATCATGATTAGAAACTTATGGTTTGAACTGCAGTTTATGATACAATTAGTTGACTTCTCAACCCACATTTTCTATGAACAGCTTCAAAAGCTTGTTGTTGAAAATATCCTTGCTTTCAATGAGAGTTTCTGGATACGTCTTGCAGCAAGAAGTGATACCTGCAAATCAGAGGATGATAAAGCATGGTTTTTAACCTTGATGTTTTTTATTCTGTTATTGTCTCCACTGGAAACATCTTTTTTGTCCCTTGATTTTTATAGAATCTGTTGGCTTTTTCTTTTCTTTTCTTTTTTGCAGAAAGACTACGAGGAATTAGCTGTATCTGTAATGAGTATAGTAGACCGTGTAGTCCACAAGACTAAGGTACATGCCTCTCTCTCTCTTTCCCAGACAAAATAAGAAATGTAAGTACTTTATGATGATCTCTTTCATTTATTTTATGTTTCTTTTTTATTTGTAATGTTCCCTTAGGAAAAGATCGAGTCATCTACTGACATCCTGAAGGCGGTTTTGAAACCTGTAGTGGATGAAGAGGAAGAGACTTCGTGGCCTCCCAGAGATCCCGAGGCCCTCAAACTTATGGAAAAGGTAAGATATTGGTTCCATTTGTTAAGTTCCTCACTGATTATTTATGCAAATTAACATTGTTTATTTCATGTGTTTTTATTTGTCAGCTTACTATCTATAGAAACTAGCTCTGGCATTAATGATCCGTCAGATCTCCTTGCCTATGCTTAAACATGTTTAATCTGCAGTACCATTTTAAATAACCTAAGGTATTTGAATTTATCTTAACATTGGTTCTTATGGAAATTGTTCATGCTTGGATAAGGAACGTGAAAATTTGGACAGAAGAAAGGGATGGCAGAGAAGGCTCTGTAAAATTTAGGTTCTAATTACTTCATCAAAAAAGGAAGTCCGATGATGATGAAAAAAATCCTGTTTGAACTGAGACCCGTAGTTGGATTGGCACTGAACATTAACATAATTGTTGGTTGAGGCCTGAATCTTGCTAGCATTCATAATCTGGATAATTGATTCTATTGTGATTATAAATTGTCTGCAACATTGTGAACTAATCCTTATCTTGGCAAAAGAATGGGGAGCATTGGTGGCACCATTATATGGATTATGTTACTTCATCTTTATGAACAGAATTGTGAAATGCTTATACTTTTCAGTCATTTGTTGTGAATCCTTGCCTATTCATATTCCTGTTCATTAGAACATTATCCAAAGGGAGAAAGAAGGGCAGCTAGATGAAGGGTTCCTTTCAGAAGTTAGTGCACAACTAAGACAAGTATGTTATTCTTTTCTGTGCTGATTAGTGCTTCTTCATGTCTGTTTCAGTTTGTCTAAAAAGGATTGTATCATGAGGAGAGCAATGGAAAATTGTTGAAATATGTACTTTCTGCTCTTGTTTCGGAATTGTTGACTGAAAAAACATGGTTTTTCAGTTGTTTTTTGGATGAGTTGGTGACTAACTTAAGCAAATATGTCTCATGCTGAAGGTGTTCAAACGCTAATTCTTTCTGTTCATTCATTATTCATTTATTAATCATTTGTAGGCAAAAGAAGATGGAGATAAGCCTGGTCTTGAAGCTATGTTGCAAAAGGTCCTTCAATTTTATGCATCCGGGGTTCTCTCCAAGCGTAGTTATGCAAAGAAAGGTAATGATAAATGTGTTTTCCATATTTATGTATGGAAAAAAGATAAGAGGGAATTTAATTCATACTGTAAGGTCTGAAACTGGTGTTGGTCAAGATGATAAGCCTTGTTAGTGTTTGTGTAGGAACCTTAAGCTGCCACTAAATTGGCTTACAAAGTTTGTTCTGGTTTTACTTGATGGTTAATTCGAACCCTATTTAGAATGGAAGAATTAGAATATAACAGACACATTAATGGTCTGTAAAACTTAAGTATGTCGTCCTGTGTTAATCTGAACTTGTACACTGGTAGATTGTTCGGGTCACCCTTAGTTGCTTGGGTAGACCATTGTTTAATATTCTTCTTTCGATAAATCTTTGATTGCTGAATCTGTTCTTTGCTTATTATGATCTTCACTTTAGTGTTATTGCTGGTTGTTTAAGCTCATAGGTTGGATGCCTTGAACATCTGGTTCTTATCTGTGTTTATTGTGCAGGAGATGAAGTTTTGAAGGCTGAGCAGTTTCTTGAAACTGTAATAAAAGGTGTTTCCTAATCTTCATTACTTTTGTGCTTGAAAGCATATATGGACTCAGAAACATATAAGGTGCTCAATAGAGCAATTCTTCACCAATTTTTATGGTTTTGGAAGGCTTAATGTTCATACTGTCTAAGAAAATTTTACATTTTCTTTAGATTTCAACATTTATGCCTCATGTGAAAGTTCATTGTCTTTGAGTCAATTATAGTATTCCATTTTTGATGGGTCATGCTTCTTCCTGGAGATTTTACAAGAATGCACTTTGTCGCAGCTCCTGAGGAAGAATGGAACATGCTTTTAATAAATGGCATGACGGTTGGCAAAGGAGAAATTTCTCCAGAGGAATTCTATGCTGTCATAAAGAAACGAATTGAGCGGACTCTGATCCGAACAGTATCAAGAAAAACCCTTAACCTTGAATCCTTGTAGCCATCTCTCTCCTTTAAACGGTTTTCCATTTCTAACTCTTTCCATCTCTTCAGGAGGGTGGCTCATACCAGCAACGCGTTCTTACCGAGTATCTTAAGGGTATCCAATCTAGGGCTGAGGAGATCGTTAATGCGCTTCAAAGCAAGAAATAGTCGAAAGACACTAATCGATGATCAATTCCATATTCCAATGGCATTGACAGCATATGGAGCATGAAAAGCAGTTTCATCTCTAAAGTGGAAAATCATGGAAAGGACATTCGGGATATTTAAGAGAAAAGTAGAGGTAGATTCTCTGCATATTCATTATCTTGTGCAACTTGTCCCTAATCGTTTCAGTTCCGAAAGGGAAGATGTTATCAGAAATCCCCAGCTTTTTCACTTCTAACCTGGAATTGAAGACATTTAAGTTTCACAAGTTTGATCTATACCTCCAAGGCATTTTCTTCTGATACTAGCTTGGTAATGGTACAGATTACATGTCTGTTATGTTCATATATGTATTTGGAATGAAGACATCGCACACTCATGTTGAAATTCTGAGCTCATATCATGTAAAATGTGTTATTCCAGGGACCTTGCCTGTGCAATCTCTGCCTGTGTTTGGGTTGATGATAGTTACTTGCAAGGTTCTTATCCCTGTTTTAAGTCATCTCTATTGTATTGTTACCTAGACTTTAGTTATGACATCCCCTGGGATGGCTCCCAAAACTTATTTTTAGGTCGAATAGGTCGAACTTGAACTCGGATTGATTGGGTTTAGATAGCCCGAAGTTTGCCTCTTAAGATTGGTCGAGTTGATAGAGTGGAGAACATAGGGCCAAAAGGTCTTATGTTCAAATTCTTCTACCTACACTCTCTCAGTTGAGCTTGTTGTATAGAGTTTGCCTAGTGCGGAGTACTTGATTGGTGTGATTTGTAGGCTATTGCGTCAATCCGAAGGTTTATTTAGTACGCATCTAAAAGATACTGATTCCTCCTTTCTATAAAAAAGTCTAAAATTTAATTAGTTTGAAGGTTATATCATTTTGAGTCATTTATCTGAACTTGAATATTTGAATTTAATTAAATTCGAATTTGAGTTGATAAAATTTTCAAATTCAATTAACAAAAAGTTAAATTATACCAATCTAAAATTAATAAATTAATCATATTTTAACTAATAATTAAAAAATAACCCAAAAGGATCACGGCCACCAGATTCCCATCAAACGGCCACGAATCCCTCTTACACACCCGTCAAAGGAATATTGGATCTCCAACTGGAAAAAAGAATTGGTACTATGCAATCTCTAATTTGCCCTCTTAAAACTCCCTAAATATCCTCTATGCCCTCTCCCCAACTCTATTGTCTTGTTCCTAAGATTAACCCACTCACTCTCACTATCCTCATCGACTCAGATCTAGAAAAAGAGAAACTGAACACTTATGTTTATATATTTGTGCTTTACTGATCAGATCTGAGGTAAATATCTTTGTGTCCTTCCTCTTGAGTTCTGATTTCTGTTTTTAGCTCCTCGTAGATCTGTTAATATGCTATTTTGATCTGCAGTGTTAGTGGATTCGGCGTTCTTTGTTTTTTTGTCGGTGTAGTGTTGGAGAAAGATGTTGACGAAGTTCGAGACGAAAAGTAATAGAGTGAAGGGACTGAGTTTTCACAGCAAAAGGCCGTGGATTCTCGCGAGTCTTCATAGTGGTGTGATTCAACTATGGGACTACCGAATGGGGACTCTGATTGATCGGTTCGACGAGCACGATGGTCCCGTTCGTGGCGTTCATTTTCACAAATCTCAACCTCTATTTGTCTCCGGAGGTGACTCTACAAGTCTTAGCCCTTTTTTCTGGTCACGAATCATGGTTTCAATTATATTTTTTTGTGCAATTATATGTAATGTGTTCAATTGCTTTTTATTTCTTTGCGAATTTAAGAATGCTTGGGAGGTAGAGTGCATTGAATTCCTAACAATTATAATTCGTTAGGTCTAGGCGATTTGTTGCTAGTTTAGTAAATATTCATTGAACGATGAGTGAGAGGTTGTGATCGTTGGTTGAACTTTTAGGTTTTTTGATGGGAAGGTGGAATCCAGGTTCAGCAGTTTGATTCTGCCACTACAATGTAGAGAAGTGATTTCCGGGACTTCCAAACTAACTTTCTTTGAACTTGGCATTGGGAAGATGTGATGATGACCATAGATTTCAGCAAAACAATAGTGCTCTAGCAGTGGAGATAGAAGATTGTGTAAAATTCAATTTCGGAGATTAAGAGATGCATGCATGCATGCATAAGAATAAGTACAAGGGTCTGCGTTTTATATACAAATATGGAATATGAATTGAATGGCTACATGTTGCTGCTAAATTGAAATGATATCTGAATCTAGGTCGGTTAATTCTTAGTTCTTGTTACCGGGACAGACAGATTTTGGAGTTTTTTTTAATAAAAAAATTAGACTGATTTTGGAGTTATCAAATTTTTTTTTTGGACATCTAGGTGACAAAATTTTGAAATAGCTCTGGCATTGTTAAAAATGTCAGGATTTGAGATATCAGTGAACTTAATATTTTCTTGCTTTTGTTCTTTCATATTTACTATTTCTTGTATCTTTCAGTTGAAGTTTACAAAAAATAGAAAATTGGATTTGCTTTACTTTGGCTTTACCTTTTTGTGCAAAGTAGTTCCTAAAGTAAATAATCGGTAGTGTTATTTGCTTATGTAGAATATTCATTTACAATATATGGCCATGATTGTTTGCAGGAGATGATTACAAGATTAAGGTTTGGAATTACAAGTTACATAGATGTCTGTTCACTCTTCTTGGGCATCTTGACTACATTCGCACTGTCCAATTTCATCACGAATACCCATGGATTGTTAGTGCCAGTGATGACCAGACGATTCGAATTTGGAACTGGCAATCACGGACTTGCATTTCTGTGTTGACGGGTCACAATCATTATGTTATGTGTGCATCATTCCACCCTAAAGAGGACCTCGTTGTGTCAGCATCTCTTGATCAAACTGTCCGTGTATGGGATATTGGATCCCTCAAGAGGAAGACTGTATCACCAGCTGATGACATTCTGCGGTTGAGTCAGATGAACACAGATCTTTTTGGTGGTGTGGATGCGGTTGTTAAGTACGTCCTGGAAGGCCATGATCGAGGAGTCAACTGGGCTGGTTTCCATCCTACACTTCCTTTAATTGTTTCAGGAGCAGATGATCGCCAAGTAAAATTATGGCGCATGAATGGTTAGAGATCTAAATGCCCTTCACCATCTGTGTTAGGGTTTATCATTTATCATATCACGCCAAAAACTTAATTATCATTTTTCAGTTGAAGTTCTTCGTTTCCTTCTGCCCAGAATTTAATTGATCTTGATCCGTTTTCCTGTGTATCTATTACCTGTGATTGTGATAAAATTACAGAATCAGTTGACATATTTTTTTCTGCTTTCAGATACAAAAGCTTGGGAAGTGGATACATTGAGAGGGCACATGAATAATGTCTCATGTGTTATGTTCCATGCCAAGCAGGATATAATTGTATCTAATTCAGAGGATAAAAGCATTCGTGTGTGGGATGTAACCAAACGGACAGGGCTTCAAACCTTCCGTAGGGAGCATGACCGTTTCTGGATACTTGCTTCTCACCCTGAGATGAATCTGCTGGCTGCAGGACACGATAGTGGCATGATTGTTTTTAAGTTAGAGAGAGAAAGACCTGCATTTGCTGTGAGTGGTGATTCTCTTTTCTATGCAAAAGATCGCTTCTTGCGACTTTTCGAGTTTTCAACTCAAAAAGACACACAAGTGATACCTATTCGACGTCCTGGTACTACCAGCTTGAATCAAAGCCCAAGATCTATTTCATATAGCCCTACGGAAAATGCTGTTCTTATTTGCTCAGATGCTGAAGGGGGCTCATATGAGCTGTATGTAATACAGAAAGACAGCATTGGTAGGGGTGATATTGCTCAGGAGGCAAAGAAAGGTGCTGGGGGCTCTGCTATCTTTGTAGCTCGTAATAGGTTCGCGGTTCTTGAGAAAAGCAGCAACCAGGTCCTTGTCAGGAACCTAAAGAATGAGGTTGTTAAAAAGAGTGGTCTCCCCATTGCTACTGATGCAATATTTTATGCTGGGACTGGTAATTTACTTTGCAGGACAGAGGATAGAGTGGTCATATTTGATCTTCAGCAAAGGCTTGTTCTTGGGGAACTCCAAGCACTTCTTGTCAAATATGTTGTGTGGTCTAACGACATGGAAACTGTTGCTTTGCTCAGTAAACATGCGATCATCATTGCTAGCAAGAAGCTTGTGCATCGATGTACTCTTCATGAGACAATTCGTGTAAAGAGTGGGGCCTGGGATGATAATGGTGTTTTCATCTATACAACACTTAATCACATCAAGTACTGCCTCCCAAATGGTGATAGTGGTATTATTAGAACCCTTGATATCCCTATATACATTACCAAAGTGTCAGGAAATACAATATTCTGCTTGGATCGGGATGGGAAAAGTAGGGATATTGCCATTGATGCGACGGAGTATATCTTCAAACTGTCTCTTTTAAGGAAGAGATATGACCATGTGATGAGCATGATTAGGAACTCACAGCTTTGCGGGCAGGCAATGATTGCTTATCTGCAGCAGAAGGGGTTCCCTGAGGTTGCTCTACATTTTGTGAAGGATGAGAGAACTCGTTTTAATTTGGCTCTGGAGAGCGGGAACATTCAAATTGCTGTTGCATCAGCTAAGGAAATTGATGAGAAAGATCACTGGTATAGACTAGGGGTGGAAGCTCTTCGACAAGGCAATGCAGGCATTGTTGAATATGCTTATCAGAGGACAAAGAATTTTGAGAGATTATCTTTCCTTTATCTAATAACCGGTAATTTGGAAAAGCTGTCCAAGATGCTCAAAATTGCAGAAGTTAAGAATGATGTCATGGGACAGTTTCACAATGCCCTATATATGGGTGATGTGCAAGAACGTGTTAAGATTTTAGAAAATGCGGGTCATTTTCCGCTGGCGTATGCTACAGCTAGAGTCCATGGGTTACAGGATGTCGCTGAGCGTCTGGCCACTGAGTTGGGAGACAACATTCCATCTTTTCCTCAGGGTAAAAGACCCTCTCTTCTCATGCCACCAGCTCCTATTATGTGTGCTGGTGATTGGCCGCTTCTGAGAGTTATGAAAGGCATATTTGAAGGTGGGCTTGATAACTTGGGTAGAGGTGCTGCTGATGAAGATGAAGAAGCTGCAGAAGCTGATTGGGGTGAGGAACTTGATATGGTTGATGTGGATGGTTTACAAAATGGGGATGTAACAGCAATTTTGGAAGATGGGGATGTTGCTGAAGAAAATGAAGAAGGTGGATGGGACCTTGAGGACTTGGAGCTACCTCCTGAGGCGGAAACACCACGGGCTTCTGTCAGTGCTCGGTCAACAGTATTTGTGGCACCAACTCCAGGCATGCCTGTGAGCCAGATTTGGACCCAGAGATCTTCACTTGCTGCTGAACATGCTGCAGCTGGCAATTTCGATACTGCCATGCGCCTGCTCAGCAGGCAACTTGGAATTAGAAATTTTACGCCATTGAAATCCATGTTTCTTGATTTACATTCAGGTAGCCAAACCTATTTACGAGCCTTTGCATCTACTCCAGTGATATCACTAGCTGTTGAACGAGGATGGAATGAGTCTGCTAGTCCCAATGTGAGAGGCCCTCCTGCATTGGTATTCAATTTCACTCAGCTGGATGAGAAGGTCAGGGCTGGTTACAAGGCCACTACTTCCGGGAAATTCAGCGAGGCACTTCGAATTTTTCTCAGCATACTTCATACAATTCCTTTGATTGTTGTAGAATCAAGAAGGGAAGTGGATGACGTGAAAGAGTTACTTATTATAGCCAAAGAGTATGTTTTGGGTTTGCAAATGGAGCTGAAGAGAAAGGAATTAGAAGACAACCCAGTACGGCAGATGGAGCTTGCTGCTTACTTTACCCACTGCAGTCTTCAAATTCCACACTTACGGCTTGCCCTGTTAAATGCTATGAGGGTTTGCTACAAGTTCAAGAACCTCGCAACTGCAGCTAACCTTGCTAGGCGACTATTGGAGACTAACCCCACTGTTGAGAACCAATCAAAGACCGCTAGGCAAGTGCTGCAGGCTGCAGAAAGGAATATGACAGATGCTTCTGAGCTGAATTATGATTTCAGAAACCCATTTGTAGTATGTGGTGCAACTTATGTGCCAATTTATCGAGGACAAAAAGATGTCTCCTGTCCATATTGCACCTCTCGGTTTGTTCCAAATCAGGAAGGCCAACTGTGTTCTGTGTGTGATCTTGCAGTGGTTGGTGCAGATGCATCAGGCCTGCTCTGTTCTCCTACCCAGATACGATGATCAAAAAATGATTCCAGGTCATCACTTTTATCATTTTACATCTCATCTTTGTAGCAGCAAAAGCAGTTGTCTAATCGAGGTAAGAAGTATTATAAAAAGAGTTTTTAAGTTCCAAAAGATTTGTTTGTGCTGTCTTTCTCTTTTTACTCTCTTTTTTCTTTTCTTTCCTTTATTTACTTGGATATGAATTTCCGATGTAATAATCATTTGAGAATTTTGGCATGGGCTATTCTTGGTAGTTGTTCATATGCAAGAATAGCGAAGACCCCATCACTAGGCAGGACACTTATCAAATGTATGCAGATACCCACTTGGCAAATACTTTTTGCTCGTATCTGTGGTGAATTTGATTCACTCTATTGGTAGGCAAAACATATCCATGTCTATGTTTCTTTATACATATTTTCCATCGAGTTGCTTGCTTGCAAGGATGTTACTCACATTAGATGAAAAGTGCATGGAAACGTGCTGAGTCTGCTAATATTAGTTGGTTCGAGTTTGTTATTTGGTTTTACTTAGAATATATAGTTTATGAGTTATTACGTGTATTCGAGAATATTAGTTGGTTTGAATCTGTCATTTGGTTCTAAATCATAAACTTACCAATTGATTTACTTAGAATGCGTAATTTATGAATTATTATTATATATTCCACAATTTATTCAATGAGCTTAAGGCCACTTAAGAGCTCACAAATGCATGAAAGGTGTACTCGTCTCTGCCTGAACTAAAGCCCATCAGTGTCTGGACATTCACCTTGTCTCATTAAGCTCTTCCTCGGTAAATTTCTACACAAATCTTAAAGCCATAAGTATGTAGTTAGGGATGATAATTAGTCTGGTTTCGATTCTGATAGTAGTTAGTCTGAGTTTGTCATTTAATTTTAAAATTTAAACTTGATTTACTTAGAATATATTTGATTTATGAATTATTCAAATATTAGTTGGTTTAATTATGTCATTTAATTAGGGATATCAATGGGTCGGATTTGGTCTGCCTTGCCCGGCTCAGCGTGACCTCAAGCCATCGTGGCCCGTGGCTTGGGTTATGGCCTGACGGGCCACGGGTGGCTCAGCCTGTTTTGGCCTGCCATTTGTTTTTTCTAATAAAAACTTCCAAATCGACATCATTTTGGAAGTAATGGCTGCGCCGAGTTGTGCTGTGGCCCGGTCATGGTTTTGACATTCCTACGTTTGATTCTAAATCATAAACTTAATAATTGGTTTACTTAAAATAAATAATTTATGAATTACTCGTATATTCTTATATAATTCATGAATTACGTGAAATCAAAGCTTTAAAAAGCTGACAAGTGCAATTGGCCACCAACCCAAGTTCATCGTAATCCTGAAGCCAGCCCATCAGTCTATTGTGTCTCGGGAAAAATAACGTCTCGATTTGATCAGAAGTGAATGGTTACGATTTGAATTTCAAATCAGATTTGAGCCTCTCTCTTAATTTCTCCAATTATCTGACCCGAAATATTAATTTTTTAAGTACAGCAATGTTTAAGATTAAAATCAGATTTAGTTTGGGTTTCACTGAATTTTGGGTCTTTCAAATATAATCGAATTTGGACTTGGAGTCTTGGGCTCAATTAAGTTTCGGATTAGGTCTAAATCTAAATATAGATTCTTTTGGACAAATCTTGGGTTTAGGAGTTTGGTCTGAATCTCTGTCAAGAATACTGTAAAATTTTCCAATCTCAGATGTATAGATGTGTAGTTAGGCGTCATAATTTAGTTCGGTTTAGATTTGTTGACTTTGGTTTGATACGACTTTAGCTTAATGTTTTTTAGATCCGTTGGCGAAACGAAAGGCATCGAAAGCACCAGTGATTCTCTGATCCGGTCTGGATTTCCAACGCCTCGGAAAATTGGTCGAAAAACTAGTCGAAGTCAGCTAAACCAAAATTAACAGGCTAAGCTAAACTCTTGGGTTTGTGTACTTGATTCAAATTGGCATTGTCAACCCTATCTATATTGAGTTTTAAATTTTTTTAAAAAATTAAGATAGGCAAAGTTGGACTTGGCCCAATTGGACTTGAGCTTGGACCTCGCCCTCTACTTGTTTTTCAGTAAATTTCATAAATAGGAAACTTCAAGCATATATATAATTGGAAGAGGAAATAATATTTTACTCATTAGAATACATTTTTATTATTTTATATAAAATACCTTATAAACATTATATATTTAAATATTTTTATTAAAATTTTATTCAATTATTTTAATAAAAAAGCGTTACGTATTATTTCTTTTTCAGTCATAATATAAATAAAGAAGTTTCTTATTTCTTAATATTATATATTTTTAATAATTAAGAATTGGTAACTTTAAAAATCAAGTAAATATCTACATTTTTTGTAACTTTAAAAAATGATATTATTTTATTAAAAATATAATTTTGAAACAAAATTTTATAGTAAGCCAAGGTAGGCAATTTGAACTCGAACCCGATCTGAAATTTGAAATTAAAAAAGTTTGAATCTATGACTAATTCGGGACTAGATCTAATATTTTGGTTATGATGTTTTTATTATGTTTCATTAAATCTCATGTACATATTTACTGTACTCCACGTAAACTAGGATAACTTACCCTAACAAAATATTAAAAATAATAAATTAATTTAGGATAAAATTTTTAATAATATTTAAATAGACAAATTCCTATATTTAGTACATAGAATAAAAAATGGATTAGATGCTCCAAGTCACTTTACGTGGCCACCAAGTACTCTTTAAGGATTATATAAAGAAAAGGAAAACTACGCATTAAATACACGTGGTTAATTTTAATTGGTTTTACTTGTGAAGTACGCAATGAGAGAACCTCAAAACGATGTTAAGATCACCAACCCAACGCTCCAGGAATCGATCCTGTAATCACACGAAACACAAAGAGATTATGGCGACCAACAACGATTCTCAACAACTATTGTCGTTCCCCACATCTCTGGAACCTGCTTTGCACGATCGATTTGATGAACAAGAAGGGTTTGACGTGAATTACTGGGAGTTCGTTAACCAATCTGATGCTGACTCAGATAACGAGTCTCTGGTCAGCGTGGAAGATGGGTTTGTCGCTTTGTACCGTGTAAGAACCAGAACGATAACCCCATCGGTGAAATCCCTGGAAATGAACGAGGAAAGTGGGTCTCCGAGGACGACCCATGCCGGTGATGATGATCATCATGAGCAGGACGACGTGGGACCCATTGTGGTGTTTGGTTTGGATGATGGATTTGAGGAACAGGAAGATGAGGAGGAAGAGGAAGATGGCTATGGGTATGGGTATGGGTTGGATGATGAGCTCGTGCCGTTGAGTGTGAGAGGGAAGTTCGGGAGACAGAGGATGAGGAAATTGGGGAAGAGGGTTTTCGCTAAGATGAGCAATTCCAAACGGGACCCACATCTGTTTGTGAAACCCGGTTGTGTTCGTGGCAAATATGGTCTGGGAATGAAAGCTTGAAGATGTTAAAGAGTGGTAAAAGCTTTAGGAAGGGGGTTGATTGGGGATCAAAACTTGGGTTGGATATTAAAATTGGGGTTGTTGTTAGGGGTAGTTAGTGTGATTGGATCATGTTTCTTTTAATTTCCTCAGTTTAGGTTGTCTGGACTGAGATGACTCAATGTTGATTTTAGCTGTTTCACCATCTTGATGCTTATTAATACTCATCAATGGTCTTGATGTCTCTCATGCCTTTCTCTTCTTTGGTTGATGGGTTTTGGGAGGTACATTCCTACGTTCTCGTGTAGAAATAAAAGTTCTAATCGACCATTTTGATTGGTGAATAGTATTTTTCCTTGAAGTGTATCAGGAAATTGCTTCAAGAGATTTAAACAGGGACTGGCATGTATTGAATCACTAATTGTTGTAGTTAAATCACACATACTGTGATGTGTTCATTTTACTTAGTCTTATTCACATTTTACTTTCGGAAATGGGTGTCTCTGAGTTGGCTGTTGGGTGAAAAGTGTTTTCAGGATTTCCTACTCCTCCATGGAGTTACAGTCCATTTTTGTCTGGTTTGAGTCAGAAAGAAAATGGTGGAGAATTAGGTTTCGATATTGTAACATTCATAATCTTACATGAAGTTTTGATCATTAACATCTATTACAATTTGGAATTATGGGAAATGGTTTAATGTTTGCTTGTTATAAGTGGAACACGGATGCTTGGTCGTAATTCAAGATGAAATGAAGTTTAGAACCGGGAAAATGTTTCACAGTCGTTGTTTATGGTCCCCAGGAGTTACTAGCTCACAATGTTCTTTGTAGCAACAAGTGATTCGTTTATTTTTATCTTTAAGCTTTCATTGATCTAATTGGCGACATCTCGGCAGGATTCGGTTCATTGTTATTGATCTATTCTGAAGGTTCTTTATCCATATTCATTTAGCATCATTCAGTGCTTCAGCATACCTTAATGTTTTAGTATTTGCTTGCTATAAGTGCTAGGGAGATGCTTGTTTGTAATTAAAGATTAGATGAAGTTTAGAACCAGTAAAATGTTTCACATTGATTGTTTATGGTCCCCAGGAATTACTAGTTCACAATGTTCTTTGAAGCAATAAGTGATTAGTTCGTTTTATCTTTAAGCTTTCATTGATCTATTGCTTACATCTTGGCAGGATTCGGTCATTGTTATTGATCTATTCCGAAAGTTATTTATCCGTATTCGTTTAACATCATTCAGTGCTTCTGCATACTTTAATGGTTTAATATTTGCTTGCTATAAGTGGAAAGGAGATGCTTGATCATAATTCAAGATGAGTTGAAGTTTAGAACCAGTACCCAGGAGTTACTAGTTCACAATGTTCTTTAGAGCAATAAGTGATTAGTTTGTTTTATCCTTAAGCTTTCATTGATCTATTGCTGAAATCTTGGCAGGATTCCGTTCATTGTTATTGATCTATTCCGAAAGTTCATTATCCGTGTTCGTTTAACATCATTCGATGCTTCTGCTTACTTTTGTGCTGATTTATCATTTTTCAAAGAGGTCCGACTGATAATAACTATTTTATCTTGTTTACCACCAGTAGTATTGGTTGAGTTACAAAAGTTGTGGTAAAAGTTTCAGAAGTAGTGTGATAAAAGCAGTGTAGAAGACAATTTAAGTTCTGATCCCTTTCCATTATTAAATAAACTAAGAATTTACAATGAATAACTGATCTTGATACCTGGAATGAAGAGAAAGTTCATTAGCTGCGAATTACTGAAACATTCTGCCCCTGTTATGAGTGAACTGACTAAAAGGATTCATGAAAGTCGGAGGAAGAAGAGTATACATATGCTTTGGTGATTCCTTTTAATTTGTTATCCGCTCCAGCTTCATTCCTTGTTATGTGTAAGGGCCATTGGTGTATTGTTGCCAATGGCCCTGGCCTCTTAAATCTGGAGCCTGAGCCCACAAATTTTTTGAACCTCAGAGTCTGAATCTGAATTTGGTCAAGTCTAATTTGATACGGATCAAATTAAATTAATTAAACATGATTAATCGGATTCAAAGTCTCACAATAAAGAAACTATTTTCGATAAATTAAAATGGTACCATTTACCCTAAATGGCCAGTGTAAAGTATCAGATCGGGTTAAGTGCAGGCTTGACATGACTTGACTTACTGTACCTAAGTACTGGTCGTATCTGCACCATTAAACTCACCAAATTTAGAACAGATTTGTGACCAATTTGTTGCTTTCCTTAGCCCAACAAAACATTTTGAACGGACAACCAGGACCCTCAATGTACCTCTGCCTAGCCTTCTGACTGTTTTCACTTCAAAAGAGCAAACTCTTTATTGTTTACGATTCAAAAGGACATAGTACAAAGTAATAACTAATATTGTTTTAAAAATCGATCGAGAAGCTAAATAGTAAGATAAAAGATTTTAAATTTAAAGGATGAATTGATAATATGTTATTATAAAATTAATTAAAGATCGACTAAAATTAAAGAATTTAAAATATAATTAAAGGAGATTGTCTTTACTTGTTGAAAAATAAATTTTAATTAAAAAATAAGACTGGTAGATAAAAATTAATTAGTTAATTTTAATTTATAAAAACTAATTAATATATCAATAAGTTGCGTACTATAAAATCCCTTTAGATCTTGATTTGATGCAAGATTTTAGACTGGGTGATGATAATGATAATGATAATGATGAATAAATTTTTAACAAAAAATTTATTAATCTAAAAATTAAAAATTAAATTAAAAAATAATCAATTTGAGGTTTTTATTAAATTAATAAAATAGAAAGAAACACGTACCAAAATTTTTTACAACATATTTTTTGTTTTAATTATTTTTTATATATATTTATATAAATTTATAAATAATATTTAATAAAATATAATAAAATTGCGTTAATTTTCACTAGCTGCTTAACTGCTTAGATCCGAGCAACGTAAGCAAAGCTTTATGTAAAAAGAAGAACTTAGAAAAAGACGGGGAAGAGAGAAAACGACAAAGCAAGACGTCGCCTCACTTCACATCCCACCTTTTTGGCTCCTAGGCATGTGAGTAAAGTTGCAACTTTAGGTGAGGATTAAGATTAATTGATTAGATAGTTTTGTTGGAGCCTACATAACAAAAAAAATTATTTTAAGGGTGTATTAAATAAATTTAAATACATATAATATTTATATATTATATATTTTAAATAAATTATTTAATAATTTAAAAATAAATTTAACTTAAATAATATTTATAAATTTTAAGCTTCTCTAAAATTAAAATGGGTTAATCAATTTTCTTATTTTAATTTAAATAATGATTATAAATTTTGATTTTATTTAAAATTAAAATAAGTTAATCACCCATTTTCTTTAAAATTAAAAAGAGTCATAATCTTACTTCTTTTTTTCCCTACCACATGAACCATTTATTAATAAAATAAGTAATTTTTAATAAAAATAAACAACAAAGTCACCTAATAAAAATCTGCCCAGAAAATTTGAGAATACATAACTTTATCCTTACTTAATAAAGAAGTTGTTTATAATAAACTCACATGCATAATATTCAATGCAAAAAATATTATATTAAATTATCTATTTTAATTATTCTGTTTCAATCCTATTATATTAAATCTAACGTAAATATATAAATAAAATTTAATAAAATAATAAAAATATTATAACTAAAATAAAAGATGTGATATAAAAAATGACCTTTGTTTGGTAACCTTATTTCAAGTTATGTTTAATCAAACAGACACTTTTCGGGTAACGTGAATTCAGTGATCTTTAACCGAAAGAA
>JAOSBN010000178.1:45991283-46003556 GCA_027563595.1 Erythroxylum suave | reverse complement strand
GAGAGCTGATTTGTGAAAACTGTGGTACCTATGAGTTAATTTCGTCAAATCTCAGGGACCCAATAGTAATTTACCCTAAAATGATAGTTGCAGTAAAATTAATGTTATGATTTTAAAATAGAAATTATATCTAATTAAAAAGTCAATAATAAAATAATTATTATTTTAAAATAGAAAATATATTTTTTATAATTTATTTTTATAAAAATAATAATTTTATATTTTATTTTAAAATAATAAAAATTTTATTATTTTATTATTATTATTGAACAGATGTGCTTTACGTCTGAAGTTTTTGCTTCTCAGCTCAAAGCAGATAAGAGCCCGTTTCGAAGAACTTGCGCTTCTCAGTTGAGACTATCTTCTTCGTTCGCTTCATTTCTTGCAGATGTTTAGTTTCATATACGAGGAACACGTTTCGATTCTACTTCTTAATGATTATGAAGTAAGGTGATGAACTTAGTCTTTGGTTCTTTTTTAATAAGTTTGTCACTTTATGGAACTGGGGCTGAGTGCTTTAAACCTCAACTCAAGCCTGAAGTGAATTATATTGTTACCAGGAAACTAATATCATCATTTCATTACCGTCATGTTGAAAATAGTTCAAAATAGTGAGGCAAAGGGGACTGTGAAACACATAATGTTGTCTGTCTGAAAAATCTTGATGACTTAGTTTGTTGTACTTGAAGCTGCTAATGTCCTTGTGAAGTTGCCTCAAGAAAGGAGGCGATGGACACTGACAACTGATTCTTCAACTTTTTGAGATATACTGTTTTATATCATGTTAGAGGGAATTACTATGTTGTTTTAGAAGTTTTCTGGTTGTGCGACTGTTAATTTTTTCCCTGCTTTATTAAGATTAAAAGATGTGGAGAGATGGCACGCAAGTTACACTTTTTGAAGTAGCAAATGGAGAGAGGCAGGTATGCGTCCCACCTTCAAAGAAGTCTAAGGCACTGAATGACATAGATAAAGAAGATCTAGAGGTATGTGAAGAAGTTTATAACATTAGCTGAACTGTTGTGGCACTGAAATTCTCCGATTTCTACACCCTTTCATGTTTTTTTTTTTTTTCCTTTCCCTGGATATGCGAGGTTAAGCTTGGAGAGCTGGAGGCAGATCTAGTTGAAAAGGTACTGTGATGCTTGTTGTTACGGCATCTTGATGATTGGAGTCCTCTTGTTGCGTATAACACATGTGGGTGTTAAGAGCTACCTAATTTTGTGAAACGAAATGAAAATTTACCCAGATGTGGATATTTCTCGTTGTAGGCTATTGGGTTCTTTTCTTCAGCTCTAAACCTCGCAACTGTTCAGCAGAGGGAAATGGAAACCCATCATAGTGGTGAAGAATCACTAAGTACTCCTTTGTTGCAGGACCGTATGGATGTCTAGGGCACTTAGGTACGGTGTCGTTAACTTGTCCCTCAAACTCATAACGTCCTTTTCTGGGTTTGCTGTTCCAAGAAATATTAGCTGATTCATGAAAGCAAGTGAAAGTGGGATTTTTTTCACGGGCCTTGTCCCTAAAGAAAAGTCTTTGGCATTTGAAAGGATCATATTTCATGCAACCAGGGATAATGTGTTTATCAGGCAGGCTACTGTGGATGAACCTGTCGTTGATCCTATTTCTGGAGAAAAGTTCTCTTCTCTTCGTCTTATCCCAAATGTTTGTAAAACAGTGTAAGAATAGCTTCCTATTGTGATTGGGATTTTCATGTGAATATGCAGACCGAAAGAACGTTTTTGTTGTTTTCTATTCTGGAGAAAGGGCAAAGAGTAAAATACTAAAAATATCTGAAGCACTTGGGCCAAAACGGTATCCTTTCAGTGAAGATAATGGAAAACAAACTCAAATGATGACTAAAGCATGTGTTATTCCTTGTTTCCACCCCTCCTTTTTCCCTTAAAATGCCATGATATCTTAATCAAGTCTTCCTACAGTATCACTTGTTTGTTTCTCTTTGTTTCTTTGTATAGGTTATCCCTTGTTCCATTATTATATTTCTCTTACTAAACTTCTCAAGAACGGCTTGCCGAATCTCAAGATCAAGTACTATTGTGTTAACAGTACTCTTCTGCTTTTGGATTGCTGTGCAATCACAAGTGGATGTTGAAAGTTTAACCATCTTGGTCTTTCAATTTGAACTCAGGTCTCAGGAAGATTATTGGAGACGAAAACTACTATTAATTCAGGGTTATTTCTGAGAAACAATTTGCTACAAACAATTTGAGCAGTGGAACTCTTTGTTCCGTTCAAGATTTTGTTACATTAAATTTTATTTGCTACTTTTATGCATCTGATCGTGTAATGTGAATAACATTATATTTCTTCTGAATGATAACATTCAGAATCATTTTGGTACTCATATATGATTTGTTGCTTTATTTTAAGCATACCGAATTTTGCGTTTTTGGCTTATCAAGGTCAGGAAGGAGAAATCCATCTACCATATTGTGCACATGCTTAGTCTTGATGTGACAAAGAAATGTCTTGCTGATGAGGGATGGAATCCTGTCAAATTATGTGTTTGTTTCATAAGCGGATGATGTTTTAGTTATAGTTTAAACATTCATGGTTCTTCAATATAGTTATGGAATATTCATTTTGATCAAAATAAACTCACTTCGAACTGGATCTTTGCAGATTCAGGATGCATTACAGCGAGCTTCATTTGATTCCAGCTCCCAAGTTGGAACCATTTTCCAGGATTTGCACACAAGAGAGTATTTCCGTACAAACAAATTCACTCCTGTTTTCCAGGAAATTGTTGATGCTTATGGGTGAGTATCACCCTTTGTTTTTGTTGTTCTTGCTTTCTTAATGAATTTTCTGAGAATCATGTACACTTCTATCTAGGCTTTTTTGTTTATTTACATGCAATCATTAACATCTTATTTAACTATGCTTATTCTTAAGCGCAGGAACTGGGAGATATAACTGAAATGACCTTTGGTGGTCGTTATGTCATCATGATGATGGCACTCCTCTCATTTCCACTGGCCTGATCTATAATGAATTCTTCTCTGGACCCTTTGAACTAATCGGTCGATCAGCATATGCATGTCGTGATCTCTCTTTGCAGGTATTTGAAATACATCTTTGAGACAATTTCTACAAGCTTTTCCTTGTATCTTCTGTTCCAAATACTACAATAGATGGTTTGATCAAGGTCGTTTTACTTACCCATTTGGTGTGGATCCGGCATGGCATGGTACTCGAAGTGAGCTGTCATTCCTCAACTCTCTGAAAATGCATAATGTCAAATCTTCTTGGATTTGCCCCAATGAATCTTGGAATAATTATGAGTTATTTCAATGTCAATGGTATACATGTTCTTGAGTCCAGCAGATGAATTGGGGGAAAACCAGCTTTTTCCTGGGCAAAAGATTGTTCAGGTTGGGTTCATACTTCAATTGGGTTGTATGCTCATCTTCCTGGCCAATGAGATGTTATCATTTCACTGATTCTTTCACGAATTTTTTTCCCAGCTTGTCTTACTATTGCTTGCTCTTGTTTCTATACCCTAGATGCTGCTTCCAAAGCCTTTAATTTTGAATAAACGACACGAAACTTAAGGCTGCAGCTCCCAATTTCCGAATTGCTTTTGTTATATGTTCAAGAACTTTGCATTTCATTTTGATCTTATTATGTTCTGATATCCTTCTTATTCAGAGGTATCAAGGTCAGTCATATAGACCTATTCAGGGCACTGAAGAGTCTCTTCAATTGGAAGTGAGCCATGACTCCCATGATGAAGAAGAATCTGAATTCAGTGAAGTTTTTGTTCACCAGATGATGCACACAATTGAGTTTATACTCGGAGCAGTCTCAAACACAGCTTCGTACCTTCGACCCTGGACCCTAAGGTATCTCAATTCGATATTGATGGCATTAATTTGTCTTAACTTCAATTTTTTTTTTCCTGATTCCAGTAGAAATCTATTCAACCTAGATTTCTCAAAGTTGTTTATATCATTCGTAAGCATACAGATCCTCTGATTCGTTAAGAGTGTTTACGTATTGAGAAAACTGTAAAAAAACGTTAACTTCGCATCAGTAATCGTTTACCGTGAAGGTTTCGAGAGATTGAAGCTCGTTTTAACCACAAAAATTGCTTCAGAGGTTGAGATGAAACCAAAATCAGGTATTTCGCATTTTTTTCGTTTTTAATACTTTCATGAACGATCCGAATCATGTAATAAAGTCTATGCCATATGTTACACCTTGTTTATATTTTTAAGACATATATGGGACCCCAACATGAATATGTAAATTTTAAATTTTCAAGTTTTTTTTATTTTCCATTCATATTGACAAGTACCACCGAACAAGTCATTGAAAGGGCACATTCTTAGTGTTTTGATTTTCTTTGGAAGTGTGTGATTATTGATTGTATAAATGATTCACGGGATGGCTATGGGTTAGGTTGGACTTGAGTTACAGCCTGATTAAACTCAGGCTGAAATCAAAATAATGTCATTTTGTTGAATTGGCTTAGACGGACCCTCTAAACCTGAGGTTCTATCAAGTTGGATCTAATCTGGCTGAGCACAATTTGTCAATCTCAGTGATTCATTAATCTTTTTCTCAGCCTGATTAAACTCAGGATGAAATCAAAATAATGTCATTTTGTTGAATTGACTTAGTCCGGCCCTCTAAACCTGAGGTTATGTCAACTTGAACCCATCTTGGCTGAGGAAATTTGTCAATCTTAGTAATTCATTAATCTCTTTCTCAGCCTGATTAAACTCAGGCTGAAATCAAAATAATATCATTTTATTCAATTGGCTTAGAGTGGCCCTCTAAACCTGAGATTCTGTCAACTTAGACCCAACTTGGCTGAGCGCAATTTGTCAACCTTAGTGATTCATTAATCTCTTTCCCTTGTTATATTGTCATCTGTTTCCACTTACGAACGTGCAATTACTATTCTTTTTCTTTTCTTTCTTTATGCAGTCCAGCGCACTCCGAGTTGTCTTGCGTATTCTATAAGAAGGTCCTTTTAGGTTGGGGGTAAGTTAGATGCATGCTCTGTTTACTATGCCAAACGCTGTAGGTTCTCTTTCTTGGATTTTCCCTGCTCTTGTACATACACGATAATACCGAGCTTAATGTTCGAAATAGGTTCAGCAACATAATCATCCTTATCGTTGGCATCATCATCTTTATTTTTGCGACCGTTTGGGTGTTGATCGTAATGTAAACTCAGCGCTTTCCTGCATGCGTTGAGGCTTCACTGGGTAGAATTCCAGAACAAGTTCTACGAGGGAGACGGGTACAAATTCATTCCGTTTTCATTTGCATTATTAGCTAATGAAGATGAATAATGCACCGAGATCGAATCAAATCTTGCTGCTCCCAAAGCTAATCGAGTCTGGCGCTAATTGGGTATGATTTTGTGTTGATATTTTTCCTCTCTGAATTAAGATTAGACCATGATTTGGTATTTAAATGGTAAGGGAGTTGATCGGAGCTTCTTCACCTGTTCTTAGAAGGGATAGGTTGCTTTTTAGAGTAGTTAGGCAAGGTAGTTTTGCATGGGATTCTGGCTATGGGCTATCTAATAATCAATGATTTGTTCAAATTCCATTTTTTTATTCTTGAAAATTAAAAAAAATGTTTAACTACCTTCCTTTTTATCTTGTGTATTTTTGGGATCCTGAACTTACTGGAGCAGGACTAATCCTATTTGTATCAAGTTGGCCTACCAAGGGGATAAAATGTTCTCAGCAAGTAGTGTCTCCATTTATAAGGAACGAACTCGCGTCCTCTTGCTCAAGGGAGACGGAAGTACCGAACCACTCACACCAATCACTTTTAAATCTTTTATCTAGTGTTTTGCATTAAGTATTGTATCAACAAAAAGGTGTACAAAATTATATTGGATTATTCTTTGGAGTGTATAGCAAAATTTATGAAAAGAAATATCCACCCAAAATTTTAAATGTATTAAGTATTTTTAAAAATAATTATCATATTTACAAATTTTAATATTAATTTAATAAATAGAACTATTGGTTCAAAATTCAAAATTTGGGTTTTCAATTTCAATCATAATAAAGTATCAAATTTTAATTATTTAAAAATTATGGACCTAATATATAATTTTAAAAATTAATTTAGAACAATATTTAACATTATCATATGGATATCAATATTGCATCACATTAGTACTAAAATTTAATATTTTAAAAATTGAACTAAAAGCTAAACCTGTAAAAAAAATATTTAAAGTTTAAAAGACCCAATTAATATTAAAAATTGAATAAAAATTAAATGATAAAAAAAGATTGTCTTTGTTTATCAAAAATTTTAAATGAAAAAATTATTAAATAAAAATTAATTATTTTATTTTAATTATAAAAATAAATAAATTCATCTGTTTTTAACATTGATAAATTGATAGTTATTAAACTAAATCAGACTAAAAAATAAAAAAATTGGTCAAATCAATCCAGTTTTTAAAACATTGTCAGAATCTCTATATAAGGCAACTTCGCTTTTATCAAACCAAATATCAACTGATCTTATCTACCACCACAATAGGTCATGACACATCAGCTAAAACAATTTCTATTTCAACACAACTTGGTAAGATGTCACTGTCTGAGCATTTATTTAAACAGGAAAATAACGCATGGTCTTAAATTAGAAAATACTTTTAATTGAAAACATTTAATAAGACAATTCAAATGTTCTTGCCAACCAAATACATAGGAAATCTCGAACAAATTCCAATCCTATGTTTTGATTGGACCTGACAGATTGAAAGTTTATCTGAGGATATATATATATAGTTATAACAGAGCCAGCCTATGTACACAACATTCCCAGATTGATTCATATGACAGGAAGGGATTAATAATGGCCTACTCACTCATTTTGATGAGGTAGTAACGGCAGCAACAGTAGAGACCATGGAGTCGACTCCACAAATGTTGCGACCTCTGCAGATTTTGTAGTACCCACTCTCGCCCCAGTTCTCTCCCCATGAGTTCTTGATAACCCAATATGGCTTGTCCTTCATCCTAACAGGAGCATAACCAGTTGACCCATATCCCACAAGCAACACTCCATGATTCAGCCTCTTGGAGCATATGAAAGGGCATGAAACTCCACCAACATATGTCTGCATGTACACAGCATTGATAGCCACTGCATTGCATTCATGGGCAAATTGTACATTAGAGGTTAATTATGAATTATCTACTGCTCGGTTTTTATGGTATCAGAGAATAACGAATTTAAAAGTGTCAAATTCTTTTTGTTCTTCTCTATTTAGTCAAACTTTTCACGGTTTTCAAATAACTGTCTAAACTTTTAAAGACTATATAATTTTTTAAAGGAGATATGTAGATCTTTGTTTTTGATAATATGATTTTTAAACCTCTTATTACATATACATTGATGGTCACTTGTTTGATGTTTATAAATAATGCATGAAAGATGTCACGTAACTCCTTTAAATATTAGTTTTTATGTGCTTTTTCAATTATATCAATAAAATATTAACAAAAGACAATCTTTTGGATTGAATCGTTTGGTTTTTAAAAATTTAAACACTTAATTGAAAGTTTTAAAAAGTTGGACACAAAAATAAGAAATTCTAGAAATATTTGAAATTTTGTAATTTATTGTGTGTGTGTGTGCGCGCGCGCGCGCGTAGATATAGGTCAGTCCAAAACTCGTGTACCTGCAAGAGGACCGTTTTTAACAAGATTTGCAGCAATTTGATCCTCGTCAAGGGACACAACGCTGAAGTTGGCTACTTTAGCTGCCACTTTATTCTCGTCAAATTTGCAAGTCTTACCATCAGTACCAGTGTAAGGATAGTCTTTCTCACGCATGAGACCACCAGCTTTGAGGGTGTACTCAAAGGCACTGTTCATCAACCCTCCGTTGCATCCAGAATCGCATGAACCTTGCTCTTCTGGATCACACTGCAGATAAACGCAGTCTTAATTTTTGAAGCATAACATCAACAAAAGTAAGACTCAACCTATCCACCACAATCACTACACAACATACTCCAAATGGTAGATAAGTTACTACATCAACAGGAAAGCATCAATCCATGGTTTTAAACTGGGGTTTGGAACCACCATGGTGACCGTAATATTGCATAACACGTAATACTAACAGAAATAATACTCAAACTATTTATCACAATCACTACCCAATACACTCCAAATGGTAGATGAGTTACTACATTTACAGGGAAGTATCAGTCCGTGGTTTTAAATTTGGGTCCGGAACTGCAATCATGGACGTAATATTGCAGCCAGACTGCAACCATTATCCAATACACTCCAAATGGTAAATAACTTACCACATCAACAAGAGAGCATCAATCCATGGTTTTAAATTTGGGTCCGGAGCCGCAATCGTGGCTGTAAAATTGCAGCAAGATTGTACCAGGATTTGCCAGAGTCCGTAATTGTGGCAATTGCCCGCATCAGTATTAAAATCTTGTTCTATCTTAACCACTTAAGCAGAAATTTTGGCAATGATGTAGATGTATACAGCTCATAGCATCATACTTCAAGCAATCTGATCTGATAGCATAATTGCACCAACTAGACACAAATTTCCACTAAATACGCAATTATAAGCTTGTAATTGAAGCTAAATAACTGTAGAGCACAAGATGATCACAATTTGGGGGAAAGGACAATTCACCAACCTCATGATCACAGTCCACAAGCTGTTGCTCGCTGAGGCTAACGAGCTCCCCAGTAGCAAGGAAGTGGGCACCCTCCAAAGCTCCTGTAGTACTGAAACTCCAGCACGATCCACACGAACCCTAAACACAATCGAACAAATAACCATTCAGAGTTAAAAGATGATACAAATTTTGAGAAAAGCAAACAGAATTGAATCGACCGACAGGTATAAAAAAGAGACCTGATTTTTAATAGCAGTCACAGCTCCTTTCTCTCTCCAATCAAAATCCTCAGGCAAATCATTAGTCGGCAAAATCGGCGCCTGATGGGCGTCCTTAGGAAACCGCAGCCTCCTCAGCCCCAAAAACTGCCTCTTGAACTCCCCCCGAGTCAGATCGGAGAACTGCGTCACTCCGTGCTCCGCCGTCGGGTCCATCTTCTGGTGACGTTGGGCGCGTCGCAAGTTCCTCTTGAAGACATTGAATCTATAGTCATGCTCTTCCTGGGAAGCGTACGATTTACCAAACTTTCTCTTGAAGAGAGAGAAGTGGTGCTCGGCGCCGAGAAGATGCGGTTCCTGGCCACCGACCACCTGCCTGATCATCGGATCCTCGCCGTCCGACGAGGTCAACGACTCCGCTGAAATAGCGGAGACAAAGAGGAGGGAGAAGATCACGAAGAGAGAGAAGCGACGAGCCATGCCTAACAATAAGCGAACAAGCTTGGCTCAAAAGCATATATATAAACACAATCAAAACGTATATCAACTCTTTTGTATACGTATACGTATACGCATACGTATAAGTATGATTTATTTTATATATAATAATTAGTAATTAAAAATTGTTCTATAATTTTATTTTCAATATTTTAATTAAATTTTGTGTATAACTCTTACTCGTACAATACGCTATGCCGTATGGTATTCAAAAGTCTGATTGGAGGTGTCATCAAAGCTAACAGTCTTATTTAAAAATATTTTATTGGGGCTGCTCGCTTGCTTGAAGAAAGGGCAAGGAATATCCAATTAAAACGTGCCACGTGGAGAGCGTTGAGTGGAAGTTTTGAATGGTAGTTGGTTTTTGGACTTGAGTCCTTTTGTTGTGACATATCACATATGGTTGTTTTTTCTATGTTGTTTCTCGGTTTAGGAGATGGTGTTTTGTTTTCTTATAAGACAGTTTCGTGCCTTTTGGGTGTTGGATTGGTTGGTTGTGTAGGAAGAAATGGGAAGGAAATTTCCTGTGCAAGCAGTAGGAACTTATGTTTGTTTTCAATTTAGGTGGGCCTGTACGATGGGCCTATGTTATGAGAAGGCTCAAATTATCTAAGCCCAATTTAGTGGATTCTATATTCTGTCTATATTAAAAATTCTAATATAGTATCAAATTAGATTTGGTCCGGATTCTTAATTTCTCAGTTATCTATTTGGATGTCCAGTCTTAATAACTCAACTTGGTTACCGTTGCGTTTATTTCAAGTGACAACTAGATGTCCAGTACTAGTTACACTTGATGGGAAGTGTTAGAGTATCTTATATTGACTAAACATGAAAAAGTTAAAGAATTTGTAAGTAGTAAAGGTCAACTAACTAAATGACTAGTTCTAGTCGTTATGACAATAATTGACCCAAGCTCAATTTTATTAGTAGACTCTATAATGCCCATATTAAAAATTTTGATAGTACAATTGTATTGATTTTGGGCTAAGGGAAAGCAATTCATCAAAATCGGTTAGGCATTAATCGTCTAATTAATCTAATTTTTTGATTTCAAGGCCAAAATAAATAATTAAAAATTTTAATGAAATAAATTGTTAATTAATTAATTTTTCAGTCATTAAATAAAGTAACATTTTTTATTAGAAATTGTCATAATAGATCTACTTAAACTCGAATTTAGTCTAAAATCTAATTATTATGTTAGGTCTAATAGAATTTTATCATTATTTTTGTGGACTAGCATAATAAATATAATTTTATACAAACTTCGATTAATTTGATGTTAAGATAATTGAGTTTGTTAATTCTCTCTTTAACTTGTTATTGGACCTGTGTTCATGAGCTTGCTATAATAGGTAGGCTTGACTCATGTTTTGCAGTACACAGGAGGCTATACTGCTAGCTGACCTTAAATACAGTCACCCTATTGAGAACTGTATGTGCTTTTGTTGATTAAGATTTGGAATAGCAGTAGTCAATCCTCTACATCTATATCACTTCACTTCACAGAAAACAATAATGGATTCAATTGTTTCACATTTTTCAGGTATTTGTTCATATAATTATTGAATCTAGTATATTGTAATTAGTGTGTTGATTAATTATAAAATTAATCTGTAATTTCGTCTTAAATTTTCTTCAACGTCATCAATAGTAACAGCAAAAAATGGTATCTGAACTTAAATTGATTTAATTTCAAAAATGATTCCGACTTTTATTATCTAAAAATAATGTTACTCTTAATTTTAAAAATTAAAAAAATAAATTTTATATAATCTAATCATAATTTTTACTTTTGAGTAATGCTATAAAACGTAAAATTATCAATTAACATAGAGAAAAAAATAAAAAGAACAATTGGAGTTTTGCTTGCTTTCATAAGGAAATAATCTTTATTATTAGGAATACGCAGGTCCTTCCAAATTGTTTGTGGTTCTCAAAGACAGACGTTATGTCTTTAGCAAGGACCATCAAAGATATTGACTGCCCAACTAAGTCGACAAGCTTTGCTTCTACCGAACTACGGCAATACTTAAGATATCTACACGGCTCTAAAACCGGACTTAAAGTAATTAATAAAGTTGTCACTTTATTATCATAAAATTACAAGTTTAAATCATTGGAATAACTTTTTTTTTTGTAAAAATATAAAGAAAAAGTTGTGTACATCATAACCCTCCTCGTACTCTTGCAAAATGAAGAGCCTTGTAAGAATGTCAGATAGATTAGGTTGGGCGGCTCTTGACTTGACTGGCCCAATCACTCTTGAGTCTTGACCTGACTGGCCCAATCATAAGCCAATCTGACCCACTTTATATATATTTTTAAGCGTCAAAATTGACATCTTCAGTACTTTATATATATATAAAAGTAACAATCAGGTCATAGGTCAAGTTAAAATTGACATCTTTAGTACTTTATGCACTGGATATATTAACTTTTATGGGTCTAATCACAAAATAGGTCATATTAGGTTAGGTCATATTTTTATTTTTAAATTAGAAGATAAAAATTAATGTCATTTTTTTATAATTAGCCAGCTTCAAGACAGAGTAAAATCTTCTATATCCACTACTCTGTACCAACTCTATTCCACATGATCTTATCCATATATTTCTGTAAGCCCCACATAAATCTTACATATTTATATAAATAAGATCGAGTAGAACAGAGTTAGTACAAAATAGTGGATACAAAAAATCCGATTCCCTTCAATACTGACCTAGCCTGAGCAACACAAGCCTACACCTGACATGAGCCCTTATAAACCCTAAGTTGGTTAGTTGACTTCGAGTTGGGATAAGTTGAACTCAAACCTAAACGTCATTCCTAAACTCTAAGGTCTGAACAAGATAGAAATTCGCAAAATAAAGCGCGATCAAGTTC
>JAOSBN010000178.1:45945186-45959238 GCA_027563595.1 Erythroxylum suave | reverse complement strand
GACTAGGACGGGAATTCATGGCCATATTGATTCGGTGGTCCACGATTTTTTCTAGGGCTTCAGTAGAGTGTCGATCGACCATTACACCAATCCGCTGCTGCTCCGGTTGAGACTGTAAGATTCAGCAAATCAATAGATCGGCCGCTTCTTCTATTTGTCTTTGCGTGAGGGTAGCTTGTTGCGGTGCGGGAAGATTCGCGGTGTGAGGATGTGGGCTGGTTCTAACGTTATTCTCCAGAGCCACGCTTTGCGCTTCTTGATCTTGGTTTTGGGATTGTTGCGGTTGATCATGCTGATGAGAGTGTTGAGGGGGTAGCTCGTTTATGCTAGGGTTTTGGATGATAGGCGGAGGATGTATCTGGTGATCAGGGTGTGGCGATGGAAGGGCGGCGGGTAGTTGCAAACCCATTCGCTGCAGTGTCAGTGCCGCGACAGCGGCTACATCAGGATTTGTTGCCGCTGCCTGACTGATCTGAGTGCTTCTGGACGTGATGCCCTGATGTCGAGCCCCACGGTGGGTGCCAACTGGTTCTGTCTGATTTTAGTGAGGCTGGGCGCTGCTACTTGAATCCATAGGATTGGTTGATTTGAGCACTGAAACACCTGCAAAATAATAAGGCACACCGGGGGTTGACTGCCAGTAGGCCCCTCCGACGCTCAAGTTAGACTTTTTTGGGAGAGTTTTGGCGGCTAGTGAATAAAGAATACTAGATTTTTTGAGAGTCGTACCTTTTTTATGATGAGGTGATGAATTTATATAGTTAATACCTGTAAGAATTAGGTCAATCATCAGTGATGGGTGCTCAGTCCATTCGCCGTTCTAAGTCTGGGCTTGAGCTTAGCACAACCGACCCAACCAAACTAATGAAATGTCCAAAGTATCTAATACCTGTTCATTGCTGTATTATTTATGTTCCTTAGCATGTTACAGAAGTCAAATCTCGTCAAGAGGATGTTTTGCATATTTTTCGTACTCCTGTTCAACCTTCATTCGAGGACAAGGAGAGAACTGGTAAGCAAAAGGGACCACTGTATTTCTTTTGTTTAAATGCAAATCCCTTTCATTTACAACCCTAAATGAAGTTATCATTTTTAACCTATATTATTTCCAGAAATTTAAAATGGAACTTTACTTTTCCTTTTCTTGTTTGTTAGTAAAAGACTCTATACTTACTTTGTTTGGTTGGTACGGATTCTTGTTTTGAAAAGTAATCTTTTTCTTAAAATTTATATCATCGCATTTGATTTATTTTTTTGAGTAGTTAGAAAAATAAAAAATTTCTCAATCTAGGGAAAGTAATAGTACTTTACTTGAATTCTAAATCTCGTTACCCCCTTGGTATTTAGATTATTTTTCTCATAAATTTAATCTAAAAAATATACTAGCTAATTCAACATTTCTTTCTCTCTCAACTCTACAACAACTTTTTTATAAAACCTTATTAGAAAAAAATTTGATATTTGATTTGTATTTTAAGATTTATCTTTATACTCGGTTGAGATTTTTTTAATATTTTTCAATACTATATTTATAATATAATAGTATTATATGATTAGAATATCACAAATGAAAAAATTAACATCTAGTAATATAACTTGTATTACAAATTAACATTATTTAACAATCAATTTTTATTTCATTTGTAAGGATATAATTAGAAATACAAGTCAAAATTAAATTACGTTCCATAAAATATTATTACATATCAAACAGTATAATAAGAATCTACCCAACTTTCTTATTAAAATTCTTATAAGTATTCAAATAATAAATATCTTTACTTTTTCGTAGATTTATTTTCTGAAGATTCATATTTCAAATTAACTTTACTTTCTCACCAACCAAACGGAGCCAAAGGTATATCAGAATATAGCTATAGCTTATATTGGAAAATTTCTGTAATATTTATCTGTATATTAATATAACAGAATTAGTAAGCACAAACTATGGTTCTTTTGCAACTTTTATTACAAAATGTCTTTCGTTTATAGTCCTAGATTAAAATAAACAAATCGATAAACTAAATAAGTTTAATTTATATAAAAAGAGTAACAAACCCTTAATTTTGTTTCATATGTTCAAATATTTAAGGTTATTGGTTATTGATATTATTTACATTTTAAGATATGATTATATTTTAATTTTAAGTGAAATAGGCATTGATTTTTAAATATTTCTGAATTTTTAAGGAAAGAAAATCGATGGAGATAAAATTTGATACAAGGATTTATGAGATTTCTTGATTGAAAAATTAAAATCATTTATCAACATGCAAGTATGAGTATTAAGGGTCTTTAAAAAGTTCTACATTCGTGCAGCAGCAATTTCTCCTTTTTCACTTTTGATTTTTTTTCCTTTTTTTATACATCACGAATGTTCGTCGACTTTATTTTATTTTTGTCGCATACTTATCTAGTTATTTAGTTCTACTATTAAAATTTTATGGATTTCATAACATAATTGTTAAATAGTATATGTCAACTCATTTTCTAAAATTTAATATACTTAAAAAGAGTACTGATTTTCTAAATTAAAATGTTTAAACATTGGAAATATTTAAGTTAATACTTAATACATCTACTTTAACAATAAGTATACTAAGAATCAAGGAAATATATACAATAAATGCAAATCTTTGTAAAAATCAAATTTTATTATAAATTATAAATTATAAATTCATACAAATAGATTTTTTATTAAATTTAAAATATAAATAGGCCGGAACTCTTTTTTAATGAAACAATTATTTATAATTGAATCTAAACATAGTTTTGAAAGTTTGTGTTCAAAACAATATATTTTATTTAAGCATTATTAATTTTGGGTTATGTTTCAAGATTAATATTTTAATTGTTAAAAAAGTCAATTAAATTAATTATTGTTTTAATTTCTTTATTAAATCATTATCTATTAAGAGACATAACAAAATGTTTTAAACAAGAATTTTTTTTATTTTTACATTAGAAGATCAATACAAAAAACTTTGATTTCTTAGAAAATTATTTAGTTTTATTTTATTTTGATTTTTCTAATTTTCATAAATTATAAAATAACTGTTTTTATTAATATAATTCATATAATTCCATTTTAAATATTAATGATAATAAATATAAATAATTTAATTCTATTATTTAATATTAATTATTTTAAATTTAATTTTATAATTCATTCAAATAAAAATAAAAATTTTAAATAAAATATATTTAATAATTTAAAATATTGTAAAAATTAAATTATTATTTGTTTTAATTTACTAAGATATTTCTATTGATAGTTTCAATTAATATTATATAAAAATTAAATAATTTAATTTATTATTTATAGAAAATAATCTTTAAATTCTATGTAAAATATAATTATTAGATATTAATAATTTTTAAGCGTATTTTTATTTTTGTTTTAAAAAAAAAGAAACGGAGGCTAATCACTAAAAATTGAAAACAATTGGTTCCTAAAATTTTAAAATGAAACAAATGTTCATTATTAATTTTATTTTGAACCCTTTTAATATTTTAATAGAGTTCGAAAAACTAAAATTTTTTGGCAAATCTCAATAAATTGAGTATTTGGAAAATAATCAAACTTATCAATCGACGTTCTAAAGAATCTATTTGAAAATATCCATCAATAGAATGTCTAATATCTAGAACAAATATTATAACAGATAAAAACTAAATATCATTGCGTAATTTACTATTAGAATCTCTGTTTAATAAATCATAAATAATTTGAAAATATAGATTCATTAATCGAATTTTTATTTATCATTATAATTGATAAATGATAATAAATGAACAATAAAACTAATCACTTTTTTTTAATTATAATACTAATCACTTTAACTAATAATAAAATCAATTTATCTTCGTCCACTTGTTAGTGATAAAAATATAACCAGCAGACTAAGTTATTCTTTCCTACAAAAGGAAAAGAAAAAAGAAAGACTCAAATCAAACAAAAAATCACAACAGCAAAACAACGACATCCTCCAAAAGAAGCACTGAAACATACACCAGAAGAAGCTATTTTCGTTAGGTTAGTTTCTTCATTTACAAACCGTCAATAAGTTAATAGTGCTTCAATTTTACACAGCCTAGTTTACAAGAGCGGGAGGGTAAAAGGGGGAAAGAGATAAATCTACGTAAGTATTATATATAACAATAACAGGCGACCAAACACATCCTCGACCTTGAAGGGAAACTGATGTACAACCATCCCTTTTCAAACCATATAAACAAGATAAAGTATCAGAAAACCAGTTCTCCTCATTCATCGACTCACAAATACTAGCACTTTTTGTGATGCAGATAATCTAGTCTCCGTGTTTGCTTGAAAGCCTAACCAACGGCTAAAACAGAAAAACTCCCCATCTACATCAAAGTGTCATTGTGCTTATTTACCTTTTTACTCACCTTCGGCGCCTCTTTGATTCCACCTGATTGAAAAAGGATCAAATACTCCAATTATAACGGACGCTAAATGTATGCCATGTTGCTTACAATCACATTGTCATCATTTATATCCAATGAAGATTTTAAATTATATGTACTCGTATCAAGCAACACAATTATCTACACTGAAGTTCACATGAACTAATACAACCAAACCTAGACAACAAACAAGCGCTCATTAAGGGTCCAAGAACTCAAAAAGCTTGGGTTCCAGGCGCGGTAACGGGCCAGATCAGGTCCCCTAAAACGTCGACATTTCAAAGTAGGATCAATCAACTAGGCCTGGCCCATTAACCTCAGGGCCGGACCAGGTTCAAGCCAATCTGCCATCTTTACAAGGTTCATGTATTATTGGTTCATGTGTGCCGTTCATGAATTTGATAATGAGGCGAGCACATGTAGCTTAATTAAGGTTTCCGCCAACATCAATTAACACTTACCTATGACATTTGTTTCTATATGCTCAAGTAAAGTCCACATGGATGATAAATTTTGTTTCATGCAAAGATGATTAAAGAGAGAATGAATTTGGAATGTTTCCCCCATCATGTTTTACACGAGTTTGAAAATTATTCAATCTACTTAACATGGCCTTTTGTAATAAAAGAAAGAATACAATACCAAACAGGAGCAATAAGCACTAAAAGCTTGACTGTGAGCCCGAATCTAATCCGATATGAACTCATAAACGGTTTAAATTTCCAAGACTAAATCCACCCTGTGCTTCTTATGTCTCTAACAAAGCAAAGTTATTTGTAACGGATCACGTGCATTTATAATGGGTTCAATCTACTTAACATGGTCTTTTGTAATAAAAGAAAGAATACAATGACAAACAGGAGAATAAGTACTAAAAGCTTGATAGTGAGCCTGGACCTAATCAAACTTGAACTCGTAACCAGGTAAAATTTCCAAAACCAAGTCCAGCCTGTGCTTCCACGTCTCTAACAAAGCTAAGTTATTTGTAACCATGTTGAGCCTAAGCATACCAAATTCAGATCACATGCATTTATGCTGGGTTCGATCTATTTAACACGGCCTTCTGTGACAAAAGAAAGACTACAATACCAAACAGGAGAATAAGCACTAAAAGCTTGACAGTGAGCCCTGCCTAACCTGACTTGAACTTATAACCGGGTAAAATTTCCAAGACAATGTCCACCCTGTGCTTCCTATGTATCTAACAATGCTAATTTATTTGTAACCAAGTTGAGCTAAGCATACAAAATTCAGATCACATGCATTTATAACGGGATCAATCTACTTAACATGGCAGTTTGTGATAAAAGAATAAATAAAATACCAAACAAGACAATAAGCACTAAAAACTTGACAGTAAGCCCAGGCCCAACCCAAACTTTAACTTATAACCAGGTAAAATTTCCAAGACAAAGTCCACCCTGTGCTTCTTATGTCTCTAACAAAGCTAAGTTATATGTAACTAAGATAAGCCTAATCGTACAAAGTTCAGATCACATGCATTTATGATGGGTTCCCACATATCCTTCAATAATACTAGCATCGAATATTCTTATGCATATTCACAATTAACTCTACTGCAGAATTGCAGCCATCGCTAACTGTCTCGTCTCATCTAAATGATTATGGAAACTCCATTTAATAAGCTTATCAAGATTGATAAAAGTTTATTCATGTCCAATACTAATGGTGGCGTATCTTAATCCATTACCATTGCTTTTAATTTATAATCTCAAATTTGAATATCTCTCTCAGTCTCAGACATCAGCACACCCACATGGATTTCTTAGTGTTAGAAAAAGAAATAGACTATAACGTTCTGCTGCCCTGAACGTGAACGTTATTCAAATTGTATTGGACAAATGATCCAACCATTTGGATGGCAAAGAGAAATTTAAAATTTTAGGATTACCTTTGCATCTGATTGTCTGGTATTAATGTGAGAATCCTGCAACTTCTTTTGGCTTTCAGATGAGCACTTTTCACAGAAGAAGTGGTCAAGTCTTTTAGCTTCCTCTTGGGTCATTTCTATACAAGCAGGATGGAACCTGTCAAGAGTATTTGTCATAAAGCATTCAATTTGACTTCTGCATAAATTATATGGTAGATTATAATGTTTGAACAGGAATAACATGCACAACAGCTTCATCTTAGACAATGTACAGCTCAGGCTCATGCATAAGAAGGGCATTAGATATACATTGAACAGGCTACCAATGCCTTCCACACATTAACAAATGTAGGACTATTCACAACCCTAAAGAAAAGGTTTTTCAACGTGATAATGGATTATGTCAGCGCCTTTGCAAGTATCACATTATCCCAACAAATAATTCCACTGATAAAATTTACCATGAAATGTGTTTGATTAAATGTTACATATTTGATTTCTTTTCTAGATGTGGCATATATGAATGCGAGTTACTTTAGAAGGCAAAATAAGATGGTCCCAATTCATTAATACAGTAGATCTTCCTGTGACGTCCATCTTTAATAAAAATGTTATTTTCAACAACAAAAGAGCTTAACAATAAAAGTAGACAATGTTACTATAACAACAATTTCAAATATGTAACATATATAGCTAGAAACTTCACAGATGGTGATCCCACAAACTTGCCAGTGACTCAAAACAGAAAAGAAGGAAGGCTCTCATACAGAATACATGATGGACGATTTACTGCATTTATTATGTCGCTTTCAGCTAAACTCTCAGATCGAATGGTCATTCACAAAACCACAAAGTAAAACATCTTTCAACAACAAAGCATCTAAAACAAGCATAGAGATCAATCAACAAATAAATTCTATACATGGACCACAGAGCACTATGTATAATCAGTTCCAAATTGACCACAAAGTCTATGAAGCCCAGAGTTGCTCAGACTCTACATCAAAAAGCCCCTGATTTAGAAGGCAAGACTTGTGTTGTGTATATCAAACCTAGACATGCATCCTATCTCAATATACTAGCCAGTAAATTCTCTTTTAACATTAGTTTCTGAACTGACAGTTCAATACTATAAGAATTTGCAATTTTAAGCTCACTAAAATAAGCATTACAGCTTACAAACAGTTCAACATTGACAAAAACTAATGGTCTTCACGCCATAGGTCATATTTATCCCCAACATTAATATAAATTTGATCTCATCAATTCAATTTAAAACTTATATCAGAGACATTGTTAACTGAGCATTGACATCCGCAAGGTCAGAAGAATTCGAATACTCATGCATCTCATTAGTTGTTTCACAAGCAATACATAATAGAAAACTATTAAAATAAGTCATTTACATAAAGTCATAAGTTACCAGTCAAGTTTTCCACATTAACTATTGAAATGTTATAATGAATAGGAGTATGCAGAAGCTCAAAACAGTTCCTATTAACTATCAAGGTTAGACATATCGATATTTCCAGCAAGCTAAATTTTCAGAACATAATAGCATAGTAATCACCAAACACAACAGCATATAGATGAAACACTCTCATGTTCATCCAAAAATATCAACAAAATCTTCACAAGTAAACTGATTCATGGCGATTAAAAACAGACTCATACAAATCAAATCAACTGCTACCTGAACAAGAAAATTGAAACAGTTTATATGAAGCAATTAATAGGGAAAGCTTACAGCGTACCAGTCGCTGCAGCCTTCGCACTGAACCATTAGGTCATCAGGATTGTAAGGCATCTCACATTTGCAGTACCTGAACAAAACAAATCTAACGATAAAAGAAACTTAAAAATAATGGAGTCAAAATAAGTAAGACTAAGACAAACTACAAACGTCAAACTAACTGAGCAAGTCAAAAAAGGAAAAGAAAAGGAAACATAAAAACCAAATCAACTTCTATTAGTATGAAACCACAAAAATTATCAGACCTTACGGTTACCAAATGTAAAATTTAAAAATCATAAAACAGCGCTCTCAAGAAAATCATGTTCTCGAGCTACAAACTAGACAGCAAAATTAGAGTAAGACAACCTAATCTAACAAGTTTCGATGCAGCAATAGAAAAAAATAATGATCGAAGCAGTTCTTCCCGTATAACAGTTTATGAACATACACGGCGACTCTATCGGGATTGAAAGCTCCAGTGGCCGAATTGTACTCGAAACGGCAGAAGAAGTCGTCGTTTCCTACAGCGTCAAGCTTCGTATAATTCTTAAAACTGTGAACCGTACACTTTCCCTCAATCGTGTCGGCGCTCTGAATATCATAGTGATCGGATAGAAACACCTCCTTCGAGCCGTGGAACTGCCTCCGACCGCCGATCGACTCCTCCGGCCGGTAATACCACCGGACATGGACCTTAACATTCGCCCCTCTGCTATCCGACTCGATCCGCTCGATTTTCGCCACGTATGACGGCTTCGCCGGATCCGATGGCCGCAGCAACACACAGTCACCAGCTAAAAAAGAAACATCGCCAGATCAAAGCAAAGAACAATAAGCTCTGTGAGTGAGCGACAGAGAGAGAGAGAGAGAGGAGTGCTTGTTTGGAAGGAAAATGAATTATCTGGAAGAAGAACAGAGAGCAGAGAGAGACAGAAGAAGTGAGAAAGTTCGAGAGAAAAATCAGTGACCACTGACCTTTAATACTCCTATTGAGTTGTTTAATTGTGTAGGAGTCTAGAGTGCGTCTTGGTCCTTTTGGTTTGCCCATGGAAGTAGTAGTACTGTTGTTGAGCAATACCGAGACATGCACAAGGACAGAGAGAGATAGGCAAGTGAGAGAGAGAGAGAATTGCTTTAGTTTTAAATTAAAAGGAAGTTTCTGTACACTATATATATCTGTTTCTGTTCTATTATACTGTTCACATCCGTACATCACACGCGCTTAAAGGTTCGGCCGTTAAAAATCGGGATCTAACGGCTGGAGGGAAAAGTGCGATTTTTGTGGTGAGAGCTCTGATTCGGTGGTGCCTGGGTGTAATACGACGCATTTTAATATTTAAACAACCAATTAAAATTTTCTTTTACCAAATTTTCATTTTATTGTATTTAGATTTTTAAAAATTAAATAATAAAATTATTTTTATAAATACATATATTAAATTTATCTTCAATTTTAAATCTTTTAATCTAAAATAAAAATCTTATAATTAACTACATTACGTGGAATGTTAAGTAAACTCGTAATAAGATTCTTAAAAGTTATTAAAACACTTATTAAAAGAATTTATTGTTTTATATTTTTTATTTTTTATCAAATTAATAATTATTTAATTTTTATTAAAATTTGAAAAGCTTTAAAATAAAATATTTATTGTCATGTATTAATCTTGTTAGTAAAAAAGATAATAATTTTTTGAATTAATTTTATTCTTATATTTTAAATATTTAATTAAAATTAGATAATAACAACAAAAATTCATTAAAAATTTTACCAACGAAATATAAGAAGGTGCAATAATATGCAACCTTTTAAATAAATAAAAAATTTTATATAAAAATTTAAAAAATTAATAATTTTATTACCTTTTTTCTACGATTTAACCACAAAAAAGAGGTTGATTTATTCTCATCAAATCAAAGTTTTAATTATTTTATTCTAATTATTAAATTTTATTTATTCTAAGTAATACTTTTGATGAGAAAAGGACAACGAAGAGAAGATATCTGAGTGTAAATAAATAAAAAGATCAGGGGTAATTTCGGTAGCGTGAAACGAGGGGAGGCTGAGTTTACACGTAAATATTACTTTAAATGGAATCACGCATTCACGCTATCTGATGGGAGGGCTACTGGGATAATGCCACGTCAATAAGGTGAGTGCTCCTTGCTTTGCCACGTCATCTTGGTCGGAAAGGTATATTTACAAGGAATTTGTCATATATTAAATGTTTTCGTTCCCGGATATACGGTGGATGTGTTTGCAGAGAATGTTTGCCCTGTATACGACGACGAGAGTCTGTTTGGATACGGAGAGTAGCTTTCGTGGGCTCCACGGCGTTTGCGCATGCTGCGTTCAAAGTGACATTTGCCAAAAAAATTAAGGTAGATTGGTTTGCTTTCTTGTGATTTTTAGTTTTTAATTTTTATTTTTCTTTTAGATAAAAATAAAATCATATTTAATTGTTAATGTTTAGTTATTTTATTTTTAATGATAATTATATATTAGCTAAAAATTAAAAAAAAATAATTTTTTATTAATTGAATTCATTTTAATCTCTTATATAATATCTATTACTAAATTATCAACAATTTTTTTTATTTATTAAAATAAACAATTTAAAAATTAAAATATATTTATAATTAAAATTTACTTTAAACATATTTTAATTCTCAATTCAAAGTTTATTTGACATTTATATATTTTAAAGATATCTTAAATTAATAATTGTTTAATTTAATTAATTACAAATTAATATATTAAATAATTAAATTATATATTTAGCTGATAGTAATTACTCGTAGAAAAGAATAAGAATTTTTTTAATTTTCACATATTTTAAAAATAGGAAGAAACTAAAATCAAAAACAAAAAATAAAATAAATTTTTTTCTAAAATGAAAAATAAAATCATAAAACATAAGTGGAAAAAAACAAGCCCTAAAAGAATCGTACAGATCGTGCCACACATGTCCTTACGAGTAAAGATAGGTCGGCTTAAGCCCAAGCTTGACTTGAAAATTTTAGATTAGATAGCATGTAAATATAGCATATTTTAGTTCCTAATTCTATGTTTATTTGGTGATTTATTGTGTTTAAATATAAGTTTTTACTTGTTTTTACATATTTTGGTTAGGAATTGCTAGTTATGATGAAAAGGAAGCATTTGGAGCATATTTGAGGAGCATTTGGAGCATAAGAGCTGAAACCGAAGATTTCTAGATGATTTTGGTGCTACCAGGAGTTACACTTGGGCAAGACTAATAGCAGAGCAAGAGATGACGGGACGAAATTACGTAGACAGCTGGACCCGCATTTTAATGACGTTTTGGGATTAAATTACAGCCTAGGAAGAAGAATTAATTAGTTTTTATTGGGCCTTTTTGTTATATTAGGGTTGGCTCACTTTTTATTAATATATAAGTGGATTTTAGGGTTTTAGTCTACTTTGATTTCCTCCAAACTCGGCTTAGCGTAAGCCACCGACTAAACCCAAAATAAAAAAAGTTAAACTCAAATCTATCCCTAAAGTCCTATCAAATAGGGTAAAGTCAGCCTGATACAAGCTTATTTTTTAAGGGTTTGTTTGGTTGGATGTTAATTAATGGAATAAAATTGAATGAAATGAAATGAAACGAAACGAAACGGTTTATAATATAATAGAATGTAATATAGTGAAAAGTTGTTTAGGAGGGATGAAAGGGTTCATAATGTAATATAGTGAAATGTTATTTGGAAGATAGATAAAATGGGATGTAATGTATAATAAATAACTATTATACTCCTGATATTAAAATGATTGTTACAAGAAATTTAATGCTATTATTTTAAAACAAAAATCATGTCCAAAAAAATTTTAATAAAAGTTTTATTATTTTATTATTAATTATATACAATTTATTATTAATTATATAAAAATGGATTTATTAATTATTTACTAAATTTTATTATATTATATGGTATCTATATTTAAATTTTATTTATTTATTAGTTTACGTCTCATCCTGAACCTCCCGAATTAGAAGTTTCTTATTTTCACTATTTAGGATAAAATGAAACATAACATGAAATCTTCTAAATCTATCTCATTCCATTCCATTCTATAATAAAATCCTCAACCAAACGATAGAAGTATGCTACATTTCATCCCGTTCTATTACTAACACCTCAACCAAACAAGCCTAAGCCTACTTACATGAAAGGAAAACTTAGGCAACAACTCAATTTCAAAGCAACGTCCTTTTGATTTTATTTTTTAAAATTATTTTATTTTAATATTAATTTTTAAAAAAGTACAGACCAAAACAACACCTTTTTAACAATGTCTAAATCAAAGCAGACTCTAATTAACATGAAATTCTAATAACTTAAACTTGATTCATTAAGTTTAGACAAAGTCAAATAAGATCGAGCGTAACTTTAGACTAAAGCTTCCCTACTTTTTCAGCACCTCTTACAAGAAAATGACGACACAGCTGAATTGGGATGTGGTCTAAGCTAAATGTAAATGAGAAGCTTTTTCATGTGATATTACACAAAGGGATTACTCAAATTTGTCAAGATGTTACATCGAAGAAAACATATGAAATCATGCATATTGGCTCATACAACTGTGTTACACAGAATCTGTCAAAATTTTGTTATGATTCAAACCACCTTTTCAGCTTCTTAGTAGGTTGCAAGTTACCATCAGACCTATCAGAACTCTGTTTTGAGAACTTTGATCTGTACTGTTCAATCAACAAATCAAGATTGTCCACCAATTTACTATCACCTCCTGAGGCTGCTTTGTTCTTCCTGGATCTTTTCTTTTCCTTTGAACTTTCTTTAAACTTCTTTTGTTGCTCTGGTTTTGCCCTCTTCTTGGACAACAGATTAGTTTCCTTGTCACGTTTTAAATTGCCAGCCTCAGGCTTCTGATCTACCTTCTGTATTGTGCTTCTTGGTTTATCTTGTGAAGATGGTTTTTGGTTCTCACCCCCCAAATTTCTCTTCTGTTTCTTTTTCCTTCTCGGTTTTTCGGAGAAATCTGTATTAGAAACTGCATTTTCCACGCCATCCTTTTTAGTTGGTTCAGAAGTCTTTTCTGGTGTATCCTTGTCTCTGGATTTTCTCTTCCTGTACTTCTCATTTTGAGTGGGAAATGTATTTGCCCCATGTGATACATTACCATCTTGAGTACTCCCTAATTCGTTGGTTTCCAACAGCGGTGCTTGCTGCTTAGCCTTACGAGACCTTAGCGTTTGGATGTTGTCAAGAGCAAATTCCACAATCGGACGATGCTCAGGACCGAAAGTTTCTATACAATGCCAAAATTTTTAGTAATTAAAATAACAGCTTACAGATGATTATGGAATTATGATCGAACGACAAATAGAATAAATTACCAGGATTGTTATTAAGAACCCTCAGGGCCACAAGAGCATGCTGGTGTTCTGAAAACTCAACAAAAGCTACTCCTCGCGAGTGATTCTTTGCGACAATTTTTCCTTTCTTTGTATCCTCCAAAAGCTTTACCTGCAGAATTATAATATTCAACGATAGATTCTGCTGTAACATGCAAAGTAAACGAAACAGAACAATTGCAAACTTGCAACTGTATCTAACCTGTCTGATCCTAGGATTTTGTTTTGAAGCTCGGGAGATAACTGCGTCGATACAAAGTTTCCTTAGTTCTTTCTCAGTCATCATCTTTGGCAAATTGTAGATAATTAGTCTGGTCCTTGAGACATGAAAATTTGGAGATTGGAGTTTCTTTGACTTCTTTTCCTGTAAACTGCAGATTTTAAAGGGTAAAGTTCAAAATGTCAGTGAGATGGTAAAGCCAAACAAAGCATCAACAACATGACAACAAGCATTCATCACATTAACCTGAATCTATTTGTTAGACAAAAACCAAAGGCATGAAAAGTTTTGAATACTATGATAGCAACATGGGTCCTAGACCCATGTTGACTTACTCTAGAAGGGCTAAGAGGAAGGATCCGAACATGGGCTA
>JAOSBN010000178.1:45929134-45939221 GCA_027563595.1 Erythroxylum suave | reverse complement strand
TAAAATGTTATAAAGTAGTGAATACCAAAATTCAAACTAAGTTAGTGAATACCAATATTCAAACCAGTTCAAAAACAAAATGTCAACCATATCTATACTGCAATCATGATTTAAAATATGGATTTAAAATTTAAAAATTTGTATGAACTCAAAATTTTAAAAGTTTATATCATCTAATATTAGAATTTTTAATATGGACAGAGTGTGGAGTTCACTAACAATAATTGAGCTTCGATCAAATAATTGAGTTTGGGCCAATCATTATCAAAATGACTAGAATTGGTCATTTGGATAGTTGACCTTTATCACTTATAAACTCTTTAACATTTCATAACGATCCCCCTCAAATGCAGTTGGAACTGAACATCCTAATCACTTGAAATAAACGCAGCGGTAACCAAACCGGACTGTTGGGATTGAACATTCAGATGGACAACTGGGAAATTAATAATTCGGACTAAATTTGCTCTTATATTATATTAAAATTTTAATATAGACAAAATGTAAAATCCACTAACAATAATTAGGCTTGGATCAATTGTTGTCAAAATGATTAAAATTGGTTATTTAGATAATTGACCCTTATTATTTATAAACTCTTTAATATTTTAATGTTTAGTCAATATGAGATACTCTAATACCTAAATTGATCAGAAATTCAAACCCTATCAATATATATTAAAAAAAGGTCAAGTGAAACATATGCATAGTATCGACTTTCTCCGACGGTTCATGTGCTAAACTACAAACACAAAGATATGAAAGCCACTTAAGCTATGGTTTGGCAAAATTATCCAATAAGGTTGATATGTCGTTGTTGGGTTCAGTTGTTCACCCACCAGACACGTGAAAAACAGAGGCTGAGAGCTTTTGGCAGCCTAAGTGCGTAAGGCTTGGATCTTCACTTCGGTGCTAGGCAAAGAAAAGAGGGTCAAGGATGTTAATGGCCGGCCTTTCAGAACCCAAGAACCTAAATCATGGTTCGACTCAGCTTGGAAATTGTTTAATGTTTTAATTAAAAATAAGAAAATAATGTTTTACTTAAAATAACCTCATTTTATTTAAAACAATGCCATTTTTAGGTTATTTTTTAATATGGGAATAATATAGAGTCTACTAATAATAATTGAGCTTAGGTCAATCATTGTCAAAATGACAATAACTAATCATTTAGATAGTTGACCCTTACTACTTATAAATCCTTTAACATTTTCATATTTAGTCTTTATGAGATACTCTAATACTTCCTCTCGAGTGCAACTGAGATTAGACATCCAGTTATCATTTGAAATAAATACAATGGTAACCAGACTAGGCCGCTAAAACTGGACATTTAGACGAACAACTGGGGAATTAATAATACAGACCAAACTTTCTATAATACCATATTAAACGACCAATTTATCACAATAACTTAAGTTGTTGTGTGAGGTTAACTTAATTTGTTTTATATATTTACTAACACACCTCCTCAAGTGAAAGCCCTTTGAGTTTGAAACTTGCACATACCTACTCTATCTTATGTTGAATTAATTTAATAATAAATAAGTAAGTGGTAGAATTGAAACTCAAGACAAGACTATTCAGTCATAAAAACTCTGATATCATGTTAGATTTTTAATATGGACAGAATGTGAAGTCTACTAACATAATTGGGCTTGGGTTAATTATCGTCAAAATAATTAGACTTAGTCTTTCAAATAATTGAACATTATTATTTATAAATTCTTTACTATTTTCATATTTAATTAAAAATAATACTCTAATAATTTTGTCCGTACATTTTGAGTTTAGGGTCGAATCAAATAAAGATAACTCGATTTAAGACCTAATTTGAAAAAGAAAATCCTAGCTCGAAGCATGGCCCAATCAATTCAAGTTAGTCTTGGGTCAAGCTACCAAGCCTACAGCAGATGACAATAGATAAATTTTTTACCTAATACAAATTTGATCAAAAATCGTATTGGACTTGCAATATTCAATGCGATCTTAAGCTCGACAGAGTTTTAAAGTTAGAAATTTGACCGCACCTAAAGCATCGTTTCGAACTCTAATCACACCAATCACGCCAATATTACGACTGGTTGGTTAAATGTTAATTAGTAAAATAGAATCTAATCACACCAATATTACGACTGTTTGGTTAAATATTAATTAATAAAATATAATGAAATTAAACGAAATGAAATTAAACGATTTATAATAAAATAGAATTTAATATAGTGAAAAGTTGTTTGGGATGGATGAAATGGTTCATAATATAATGTAATAAAATGTTGTTTAGAAGATGGATAAAATAAAATGTAATATATAATAAATGACTATTATATCCATGTTATTAAAATAGTTGTTGCAAGAAGTTTAACGCCGTAATCTTAAAATAGAAATTATGTCCAATTAAAAAACACGATTGTGACTTGGTCAAGTTATAACCGTGACAGATAATTTTTTATATATTTTATATTTTAAAATAATAAATTTTATTATTTTATTATTGATTATATACAGTTTATTATTAATTATTTAATAAATTTTATTTCGTTATATGTGTGGTAATCTTGTAGACCATAATAAATGATTATGGAGAAAAGAAGGATAGGTTTACAATAAATAATTGGTATTAAGAAAAATTATTGAGAGTATATTATGTAGTATGTATTTATTAGTTTACGTTCCATCTTAAACTTATCGAATCAAAGGTTTCTTATTTTTACTGTTTATGATGAAATGGAATGTAACATGAAGCCTTTTACTTTCATTTAATTCTGTTTCATTTTATCATAAACTTTTAACTAAACGATTAAAGTGTATTACGTTCTATCCCCTTATATTACCAACCCGTCAACCAAATAGGATCTTAATGTTTGAGCATAAGGATAGAATAAATAATTTTTTTTATTTCACCCGAGTTTAATTGAAAATTCGATTGTACTTGAAATAATAAACGTGATCCCACGCTCATTTGAATTTTCGGTAGTCTAAAATTTGATCATGTTCGAAACATTCTACTCAAAGTTCTTATCAATTGATATTAGAGTCGATCTTGGAGTGATGGTCTTGAAGTGCCAGCCGTGACCAACAAGGATCTCGGAATAGTGAACTAGAAGTGTCAGCCGAGATTAACGAAGACATTGGTTCTTATGAGAGGATTAATATTACAGTTTAATCTAATTGTCAGATATGAGACCTGGATGCTACATTAATTAAATACAAAATTAATGTGAGATTTATAAAAATTTTGAACTCTTCACCCTCGTAAGCCGACTTTTAAGATATGGTTCTTCTAAATTCCCAACAATGCAAGTTGTTTCAAAATTAAAACAAATTATTAGAATTTAATATACCATCCTGCTCAAAAAGAGCAATTGCAATGTAAAGGCAGTGGTCCATTCGTCCGGGCAGGTGCGGCAAGCCATGACTATGTGTGCAGAAATTGTATGGCATTTCTGCCTATCTACAGATCACGTTATCCACCTTATACACTCAATTCAATAGTTTGTACGGATGTGAATGACCGACTATAAACTATATATTTTAAAATAAATAATTTAATAAATTAATAATTAAATGATTAGTTCATCAAATAATTTTTAGAGAATACATAATTTTCAAGTTTATTATATTCAATCGATAATTAAATTAATACACACTTAAAAATATATATTAAAATTGAATTAAAAAATGGCAACTATAGGTTCTTAACTTTTGCTAATTTAAGTATAGAGTTTATAACTACTAAAGTTATCACTTGATTTTGAATTATTACTTCGTAAAATAAATTATCATTGGAACCGTTGCCGAACTTGTTTCAAGATCTTGGATTATATTGATTCGATCCGAAATCTCTTATTGAATTGCTCATTTAATAAGCTTCTCAATATTATGCTTTGAAGATGATTCAAACTTTCATGTTCTTTGGCATGATGTTTTCAGTCTCTTGTGTCTACTATTTCACCACCTCGAGCAAAGATATGTTTTGATTTTTTTTGACGAAGAAATTTGCAGTTATTATCTTTTGAATGTGTGCTGAGTAAATCTTTAGATTGGTGTAATGACCTGTAAATCATGTCAATCGAGTACTCTATACTAGGTAAGTCCTATACGACAAATTCGATCTAAATAGTATAAATAGGATATTAAATTAATATGCACTCAAAGTGTGCAATAGTAATTGTACCCACTTTAAAATATTCACCATGGCCTACTAAATGGGACAAAGTTATTAAGGATAATAAATTGGGTTGCTAGAATTAATAAAATAAAATTTTAAATTAAGTAAATTTTAGATTGAAATTAAATTAAAATGGTTAATTTAGTTTAAATTAATCCCATTAAATATTAAAATAATATTTTTATTTAAAATATAATAATAATTATTTTGATGATGTTATATATATTAATTAGGCTGAAGACATTGTCATTTTATGTATAAAATATGAAAGAAGTCCTTAAAATTAACAATTAAATATTAGAAATATTTGATAAATTTTAAATTCGAAGGAATGAAATAAAATTACAAAGAAATAAATATTTTGATGTATTTAATATTCAATTATAAATTTAAAATTTTAAAAATAATTTCTTGTCTACATAATTTTTTAAATTGTTAATCATTTTTATTAAGAGTTTTATTAATATAATTTAAATTCGTTTTATTTGATGTATACATATATCGTTTATAACTTTATGACATCATCGTCACCATCATCACCCAGTTCGAAATTTCACAATAAGGCGGAGTTTAGGGAGATTCGATAGTACGCAGCCTTACCCCTACACAGTAGAGAGGCTGTTTTCAGTGGACCTACATGCGAATGAGAAAATATATAAATGATACAGGTGATAAAGAAAAGGTAAAACTAGCACGGAAAAAAATCTATGTAACTAAATTTTCAATAAATACATAAATAAATAGGGTTAAAAGATTAAAAATGTAAAAAAAGTTATGTAACTGTGACAAGAAAATTTTTGAAAATAAATAGATAAATAAAAATGTGATACAAGAAAACTAGATACATAATAAATAAATAAATAGGATAAAGTAATAATAAATGAGTAAAATAGAATAATATCATTTACATAAAAGCTACCAAACTGTAATTAAGAGATGCAAGTACAACAGACAAAAATTAGTAAGAAAAAAGTAGGATAGATATATCTGACCAGCTGTAAAATGTTTACTTATACCTAATATGTTGTACAACTTTTTTTCACCACTTCTTGAGATGTGTGTGTCATCCTTGAATAGGGCCTTGTTAATGTGCTCTGTAACATTCCAAATTTATTGGGTGTCTCTTATAGGGACAGCCAGTAGTTGTTTTATCCTAATATATATATATATATACATACACCGTGATCACCATATGTAGTCCAAAGAAACTACCTTTTGAGACGTCAAATTGACTACACATTATCATATTAAATACAAAAGTATGAAGCTCAATCTTTTGCAACCAAATCAAGTATATGCAAGACTAAATTTTTATCACATTCTGCATGAGCTTCAAATATACCCAATAAGCCATAAAATTTAAACAGAAAGGGATTGAAAAATCATATCAACAGTAGAAGCAAGAAAGTAGCCTTTAACATAGACTCCAACTACAAAAAAGTTGAAGAAATCACTACCTTTTGTTAGGAGATTTTCTAACCCAACAAAGCAACAATCTAATCATAAATATAATAAAAGAGAACTGCAATCTATCATAATTGTATTAAGAAAAATATATATTTATATAAAATATCCACACAAAAAAACAATACAAAACAAAAATTTGATTCCAAGAATCCTCCGAATGAAAAAGATTGAAATAAGGTAAAATTTTCTACCAAGAAAACAAAAAAAAACTTGCCTATGGTACATATTTGAAAGATCTTTAGATAAGTTCCGAAACATGTAAAATATAAATAATAACTTATTATTATTTCGTGGAGTACGGAAACCAAGAGGACACGACACGAAAGCCTCCTTATTGGGACCCACAACGGCATTATCTAGGTTGATGGGTCCCACGTTGTTCCTTCGGAGTCACTTCTGCGATAATGTGGTTTGATACTAAAGCTAAAACGGGACCCACTTACTACCACACCTCAAAAATCAATTAATTTTTATGGAAAAGTCAAAATTGTTAAAACCCACGCAACCAATCAAATCAGAGCTCCAAAATTCACGATACATACAAATAAAACGACATGACGTCTTCAATAATTTTGAAGATTTAGAATCCTTCTTTTTCGTGATTCAGTTACGATGTTCTTATCATATTTTATTAAATTTTATTTACATATTTATGTGGATTTTATATAAATATATAGATCAGATTTAATAAAATAAAATAACTAAAACAGAAAATTTGGTGAGTTCTTTTTCCCAGGATTGGAGCACCATGCTCGGTTTTTCAATTCTATGTCACTTAATCTAGCCCATATATTTATGCAGGCTTTATAATAATATATAAATGAGATTTAATAGAACAAATTATAAATTAATTAATCAAAACAGAGGATTTGATCCTTCTTCTTCATCGAATGAAGCCCCTGTTAAAAAAAAATCACAATGAATTAATTAAATATTTATATGTGGATTACCGACAAATCTTCCTATGTTAATTACAGCTGGCAATCTAGTTGAGTTAAATTAATTGCTTTTATGTATAAGTTGAATGTTATAAAATACATCAAAATCAGGATGCCACTCACGGCAAGATTTAGTTTTTATAAGTCTACGTGCCGGCGTCAGCTTGCTTAATGGCTTCATTTAACATGGTATTAAATTGAGTTTGGTTTAAAATAAACTGAAGTTTTAAAAATTATACTTAAAGTTAAACTGATAAGAAAATATATTTAAAATTTAAAAAGTTTGATTAGAATTTGATCGTTATAAAATCAGTTAAAAATTAAATAAAATTAATTGGTCTGAAATATAATTAATAAGTATTGCACTTACTTATAAAAAATTTGAAGTTTAATTGAAAATATATATTTTTAAATAAAATTTAATTTATTTATTTTAGTTTAAAGAATTTATTGATTTATAAAAATTGACCGATTAATTACAACATAAGTTATTAAAACAAATTGAATTGAAAAGTTGAAAAATTGAACATAGTAATTAGACGGTTAAAATTTTTTACAGTTTAATCAGCTGAATCAATTGATTTTTTTTTATTATCGAAATAAACAAAGTACAATCTTTTTTTTATTTCAGTTATCATAGTTTTACATGGTTTTTGTTAATTTTTTAAAATTAATGTAATATTAAATTTTAATATAATAATATTTTTAAATTATAAATAAATGACCAATTATTATAATATAACATAAAGACTTGTATAATAATTAAATAATACTTATAAAAAACAAATGATAATCTTTTAAAGTATAAAGATTAAAATAAATCAAGGTTAGACTTAATGTCATTAAGCTACATAAAATTATTTTAAAAATTCTTAGTTATCTTTTTGTTTATTTTAACTCTACTTTTTCTATATTTTCAATAATGTTTAGCCCTGAAATACCTCATTTCTTGGATAATTTTAGTCTAATTTAAATTAATAAAATTTTTAATTAATTAGTCAATTTTAATTTAATTTTAAGACAAGTAAATTTAAATAAAATATTTTATTTTTAGTTCTAATTAAATACAAGGACTTGAACTAGTAAAACAACTTATATTACTTGAACCAATCTCTTGAAGTCAAACAACCTAACTCTTTGTAAATCAACTTACATGAACCAATCTCTTGAAGTCAAACTACCTAACTCATTGTAAATCAACTTACATTACTTGAGCCAATCTCTTGAAGTCAAACAACCTATCTCTTTGAAGTTAGAGAGCATACTCTTTATAAATTCAGACATTAAATCCCTTGAAAATAGATAGTCTATACTCTTGAATATTTGACAGACTTCCAAGATGATGACACTTTTTTTTTTAAAGGAGAACCTGTGATCGTTATCTTTTATAAATCTCTAGATTAACGCAATAGCTTGCAGATCATGTCAATTGGTTACTCTATACTAAGCAAATCCTGTAGAACAAGCTCGATCGAAAAAGCGTAGGATGTTTTGGCCTTGTACTCTCCACTTTACGAACCTGACCACCTCTAGGAGGCTAGAGGACATGAATAGGCTTTTATTAAAATCTTGAATCACCACTCATTTGGATATAAATAACTACAATCTCATTTACTAAATAATATATCTCTTCAAAAATCAAAAACTGATTTTAGTATCAAATTGAATAAACAAAGATTATTCAGTAAAATGTCACTTCATAGATATCATATACTTCCCTTATGATTTTAAAAAATAGAGGAATTCTATAAAATTTTAAATTCTAAAAAAAATCATCTTGACTTATAATTTTCTCAAAAATATATTTATCTTAAATTTCAGATAAAAAATAACAATCAAACGTACATGTATGAATATCATAAGCAATTTCATCAAATATTATTAATATGAATGATTCGATCAAATCAAACTCGATTGAAATTAAAGATTTAATATAATTATGATAAATTGTCATTTTTAGTTAGGTTTAATTAGTTTAGTGTAAATTTAAAAGCTAAGTTAGATTATTATATAAGTAACATTTGATTAGTCATGTTGACTCTTGTAAATTTCAACAAAAAAACACAATACTATATAATTATACTTCGTTTTATATCAAATAAATATGTATGTATACTTTGGTGGTTCATGAAGTTAAACAAAGTTTACTAAAATCTCTAAATATTGTAATTCTATATTAAAATAAAATTTTCAGTAAAAAAGTGTGAAATATTTAATGAATATAAAGATAAAGTTATTATTTAATTATAAATTATTATTTATTAAATAACATATTTAAAATTTTAAAACACTAGACTCTTTTTTGCTTTAGTTTTTTCCAAAAAATTTATTTGAAATCTTAAAATTTTCATGAAAACTCTTATATGCACTTCTTCCCTTAAGCTATGTTTGGTTGGACATAAAGTTTTTTTAAAAATTGAATGGAATGGAATTGTTTATAATGTAATGAAACGTAAATAGATGTAATATTAGAAAATTGTTGTCTAAGAGGGATGAAATGATTCATAATATAACATAGTATAATATTGTTTGGATGAAGGGTTTATAATGTAATATAATGTAAAGTTGTTTATCATTTTACATTCCATCATAAACGACCTCCAAATCGGAAGTTTTTTATTTTTATTGTTTATGATGAAATGTAATGGGAGGGATTAAATCTATTGTTTATCATTTTATATTCCATCGTAAACTCTCCAAATTAAAATTTTGCACATACATTAAATATCATTTTAGATAAAACAACAGTGTTTAACAAATTTTAATCATGTTCGATCAAACTCATGCTCGTGCCAGCTCAGATTAAAAAATAAAAAATTCGGGCTAAACCTAGTTTTAAAATAGAATTTGTCTGACAAAAAGTCATGTATATTCAACTTTGATAAACTTATTTTCTAACAAACACTCAAATATTTTCTACAAGATCGACTACATCTGTTAAAAAAAATACATGTTAATGTCAATAGGCTTAATCGAAAGAGTGTAAGTAGGGGATTCGAACACAGATTCTTTTAATCCCATGCCTCTCATTCTATCAACTCAACCACCCTTAAATACAACCCGTTTAAGAATATGTCCTATGTGATGGTTAGCGTCTCATTTTATTTTTGAAAAAAGCCCATTCCGAATGAATCAAAATTCTCTTTAAAATAATATTATTTAAAAATATTTTAAAAATAAAACAAAAATAACATTGTTGGAGCAGTCTTAAGAGGTTTGACCACAAAATGAAATTAATAACAGGTTTAAACCCGACCGAACTTAAAACAGCACTCTTGTCAAGCCTCCTTTCCAGGCAAGCCGCTGTTCTTCCTCTGGTCATCTAGCTGTGGTGATATTATCACACCACACCAAATTGCCTCTTTCGTTTGGATTTGACCTGATTTTAAAGAACAAAAGTTGTTAGCAGACAAGTTGAGATGTATACATATATACCCAAGTCATGATCATTGCTTCTTCTTTTGTCTTTTAAGCTAATCAATGTGGGTTTACATTTGCAACTTGTGTTTTG
>JAOSBN010000178.1:45905977-45917636 GCA_027563595.1 Erythroxylum suave | reverse complement strand
AAGTGAGCTTTCACATGCTGAGAAACAAGAACTGCAGACCAAATTGACAAAGCTTTTATCCATGGTGGATGAGGTATGAAACTTTGCATCATTGGTTTCACTAGTCAAATTTAGTTTTTGTTTGTCCTATTCGTTGAACATAAGTGATATGTATTGAGCCCTCTCTTTGCAATTATGTTATCATTTCTTATAACTTAAAATGGCAAATTATACATCATATGAATAACACACAACTAATCAACTGAAGCTAAAATGCAACTCAACTCAATTCTTAAATCCAAATTAAATTAATTAAACTTGACTCAAAGTAATAATTTAAGGTTTGGGTCAAATTTAATCAGTTAATGTTATATTTAAGAGTTGAATTGATTCGTAATGTTGACAATATTTGATTGGTTTATGTGTTATATTGACTTAATATGCATTCCCCATTTTTTTTAATAGAAGGAATTATTTTTGAAAAATTAAAAATAACAATTTTTTAAACAAGTCCAAGTCAACATACCTAGGGCAAAAGTGGGGGTTTGGGAGGGTGATAATGTACGTAGCCTTTCTTTTGTATTTTTACAAAAAGGTTATTTCCGTAACTTGAACTTGTGGCTATAAGGTCATAAAGGAGCAAATTTTTCAAAACAATTTTAAAAATTCATCGATTTTTTTAAATTACTGTAGAGTCATATTTTTTTGAAGAAATAATTTTTTGATAATTTTAAAAATTTTCTTAAAGTAAGGGAGAACCCTTAAATCTTTTACCCTTTTGTTAAATATTAATCATATGATGAGGAGGATGAGATCCTTTCCAGAGAAGGTCTGATTTAAATCAGATGTATCAAACTGTTGCAGGTTGATACAAGGTACAAACAGTATTATCATCAGATGCAAATTGTTGTCTCGTCATTTGACGCCATTGCTGGACGCGGGGCTGCAAAACCATACACAGCACTTGCCCTGCAAACTATTTCCAAGCACTTCAGGTGCTTGCGTGATGCGATATGCGGCCAAATTCGAGCAGCTCGTCGGAGCCTTGGCGAGCAAGAAGCTTCAGAGAATGGCAGAAGTGTTGGAATAACTCGTCTGCGTTATGTAGATCAGCAACTCAGGCAACAAAGAGCCATTCAGCAGCTTGGCATGACTCAACATGCCTGGAGACCACAAAGGGGTTTGCCTGAAACCTCTGTATCAATTCTTCGTGCATGGCTGTTTGAGCATTTTCTTCATCCGTAAATTCACTAAGCCATATCTTTCCCTTTTAGTTTAATTTTCTTCACAACTTTTGGCTGCTCACTAACTGGTTTTTGCCTGGTGTTTACCAGTTATCCGAAGGATTCTGATAAAATAATGCTGGCAAGGCAGGCAGGCTTGACTAGAAGTCAGGTATAAAGCAAACCAAATAGTTTACTCTTCCCATCTTTCTTTTCCTAACCAAGCAGGAACTGACTTTACATCATTTATTTGTTGCTTTTGTTCAGGTCTCAAATTGGTTCATCAATGCCCGGGTGCGGCTTTGGAAACCTATGGTTGAGGAGATGTACAAAGAAGAGACTGGTGATGCAGAGATGGACTCAGTTTCTTCTTCTGAAAATGCAGTGAAAGCATCTAAGGGCCCCGGGAGGCCCTCTGAAGATACAGGTGAAGAAATGCACCAAACTGCCAGTTCCACAGCTACTGAAAAGTTCACTGCTGGACAATCGATGGATTCCAAATCCAACCATGTTCCTGATGTTGAACTGCCTGGTTCAACTACAGGAAACAATTTCCAGAATGGGGTGCGGGCAGAGTCTGTGACAAGATTTGGATTACTTAAGCCGAGAGAGGAGCAAAGGCACATTTTGGATGACTGTAATGTTTTCCCTGATGCCACTGTTCATTCTGACGGTGGTAGTGATAGGTTTATGGCTGCGGCTGCTGCTGCTTATCAAATGTCCGACGTGGGGAGGTTTGGGGGTAGCGGCGGGGTATCGCTTACATTGGGCTTACAGCATTGTGAGGGAGGTAGCTTACCATTGTCTGGTGTATCACAGCACAGTTTTGTTTCCATGAGAGGTGATAATATGTACAATGCAGCAGCACCTTCTGTAGGTGCAGAGACCACTAACTTTGAGTTCATAAATCCAGGAAGCAGGCAGCACAGGTTCAGTTCCTCCCATTTATTACACGATTTTGTGGCATGACATGGTTGATTGCAGAATCATGCAGGTGATAGAATTCACTCAGAAAGTAGCTGCCGGACTTTTGGCAATTCTTGAAGACACGTCTTACCGTCAAATGTTGAAATGAAGGTCCTGTATAAAACACAGTTGTAGTATATATGTATGTTTTATATAATTGGTTGGCAGAGTAGCATTATTGTAAAGATACATATATTTTTTGTCTGATATGTGGAATCAAAGTGTATAATCAATGACTTAGATATGAAAAGGATAAAACGAGATCTTGGTATGAAATAAGATGGTGAGAATTGGCTGATTCTGATTATATTTTGATCATAATCTTTAGATGCAATTATGCCATTGGTCTATATATGAAATGGAAGTTTCTTGTAGGATACTGAGACTATTCTTTGGTCAGCTTTTCAACTGAGAATTTCAGATTCTGTTCTGTAATCAAGAAAAAACAAATACATTTGGACATAACATGCACACATCACTGATTGTTTCAGTGTCATGCTTAGCTTTCCATTCTAAGATGGAACTTAGAAAAATCAAGCTATTAATTGTCACCAGTGTAATCCCCTAAACAGTAACTAATGATACAAAAAATTGATAACCTGAAACTAATTATCATTGAAGAACAGCCATGAAGATAATACGTACAGCCACCAAATTTATTGCTCATTTCTAATTTTAGCTTATAAAATTCATAGTTTGAAAACATACCCAGGAAACATGTGAACACAAATCCACATTCCAGATCACAGTTGGGTTTAAGCAATTGGATAATCCCTTAAGTTTCCAATGATGAGGCTGTCCAACTTACTAGGAAGTATCGGAAAGAAAAACAGTTCAACTGTTCACCGCATCTTGGCACATTACATGTCTTTCTCTGTGCTGGAAACTCACATAGGTCACCAGTAAGTGCTCTGAGTAATCAAAGTTAAATACCAAAAGAAAATTGAAAGTGTGTGTCAGCTCTTGAAATTAAAATACAATCAAGGGAAGAATGTTCACGGTCGACTGCTTCCCTGAAGTATTGAACTGTATCATCCTGAAAGGGCATTTACGTATATAACAGGCACCAATCAAGAAGACTACTGGAAACACAAGTTAAATCAGAATATTTTTATGTACCAAAACAAAGAAGTTAATCAGAAGCTCAAGATTTGCTGCCCCAACAGGAGACATCTGATAATGGATACTTCATGGGGATTTACAGATAAAAATTCATATTTTCAACATAGCCATATTCATTTTTCCCTACAGGAAGAGCCATGCATCAATGCTAAAAGGTTGACTCTAACTGCCAAAATTGCCTGTACAACGGAATTTACAGTGGAGCAAGAATACAAAAAAGGCTGGAAGAGAACTAGCAGCCGAAATCCAATGTCCAATGTTCCATGTCTACTATGTCAAAATCGACCTGAAATATAGGAAGAATTAAATTAAAATAAGTATCTGAAAACTTTTTTGTATGCAATTCGGGGTAAGTGTTGATGCATGCTAACCTCTTGTACAGCGCCTTTATGTCCTCCCCAAGAACAGGACTTTCCAGAAAGTCATCCCCACATTCTTTCACATCCACTGACTCTACTTCAAAATCGTGGAAGCCACAGTATTCATTCCATTCAAACCACATTTTTGCAATTGCCTCCTTTCTGAAACAGGTGCTGTGATCTTCTTCTTCTGGTGAATCAGCAGCAACCAGTCTATAAGCATAAACTTTTTTTTTCTGTCCAGGTCGGAATGCGCGTCCTATCGCTTGTCGGGTGACTGATGGATTCAGATGTACATCCAAGATAATGATCCGTGAAGCCCCTACCAGTGATATCCCCTCTCCACATGCCTTGATTGATCCAAAGAACACTTTAGCATCAGAGGAATTGTTAAACCGTTCCATTGACCACTCACGCTGATCAGAACTGGATTCACCAGAAATCACAAAGATTTCTTTCCCTAAACTCCAGCCTTTGACATTAACGGTCAGTCTTTCTAAAAACTTCAAAGGCGTAAGATATTGGCTGAAAACCAGTAGCTTCTCACCAGTTGATTCACAGAGGCTTAGAATCTTAAGAAAGAACTTCGCCTTCACTCCATCCTTCACATCTAAGCTCTTTAATAAACTATCCATCTTTTCATCTGTGAAGGAAATATTCTCAAAGCAGGAATTCAGTATTGGATGCAGATAAACTGCACTTCCCACAGAACTTCTCTTGAACTTCCTTGCCAATTTCTTCAACTTCTCCACCTCATGCTTTTGCTTGGAACTCAAGTTCAGAATGGCTGTGAAATCAACAAGTCCAGGAAGCTCATCCAAGAAATCTCCTTTATAATAGTGCAAGACTTTGCTGGTCATCTCACGGAGATCCTGAATGATGGAGACTTTCCTTTTGAAATCATAATCTTGCTGTATGGTTTGCTCTACCAAGTCATAAAATCCTGCATCAGCACCTACTTTCAACAGTTTTCTTCCACCTGGGACATGCACTTTACTCTGAATGCGCTTGACAATGGCTCGGGATGTGTCTGACTTCAAAAATTTTGGACGAACCAGATTCAAGATAGTAAATACCTCCTTGACATGATTTTGATAAAGGGTTCCTGAAAGAACAACCTTTCGAGCCGTCTGCACCCTAGCCAGAGATTGCAACACATCGGTATTCTCATTCCTTGGAGTATGACCTTCATCTAAAATAAGAAGTGAAGGTCGCTTTAGCAGTATCTCTTGACAGTTCAAGGAGGCTGGATTGTTACCCTCATCACAGACAATACTGGAGAACTGTTTGTATCCTAAGAACAGAATGCTCTTATGCTCCAGCCACTGTTTCAAAACCTCCAACTGCTGAACCCTACTATCAGCTTTTGCAGTATAGAAGTCATAAAGTGGAAAATCCTCAACTTGCCAGGTCTGAAATTCCTTTTTCCATGTGGCCAGAATTCCTTTCGGTAGCACCACAAGTGTTTTAGCATGTGGATGCCTAGCTAGGAAACTTTGCATGAAGCTGATGAGCATAAAAGTCTTCCCAGATCCAGGGGCATGGGCTAAGATACAGCCACCAGGATTATCTGCTACCAAGTTACTGCAAAGGAACTTAAATCCCTCCAATTGGTGAGCTTTCATTTGCTTCAAATGCCTTGGATGAGCACATATTTCTGTCACCGTCTTCTCTTCTTCAGATAAATCAAGTCCAACCATCTGATTTGAATCTCTATATCTGATGTTTCGTGGTTCCGATACATATGTTCGTGTGCTCTTTTGGGCCTAAAATCAAGAAAAAAAGATCTAGGGATTCACTTCAACAGAAACTTCCACACATTAAGTTAAGCAACGAAAAATTTAAAAGCCAGTAATAGGTGAAAATGAAAACTCAGAAGTAACTACAATGGAAACTAAGGATAAAATAAAGGTATATCACTTAAAAGGACAACAGCGTGAAAACGAGGCTTTTCCTAAGCAGTGAAATAAATCTTGAATCTGAACCTTATGCAGCCCAAATTCATGTTTGAACACCAATCACTGTGGCTGCTGTACTCAGTTTTCAATTTCATTAATTGTTCAAATGAGTAGAATATTGGCAGAATATATTCTAGGAGGGTAAAGTCCTAAATAAACCCCTCCGGTTAAAAACAGAACCATGCATTGTTATCTGAGATGACAGTAACCCTATATAATACTGAATGATATCAGATACCCACGTCAATCACGTAGTAATTCATAGGCACCACAGAACTTTCATTAACATTAGAAAACACAAAGAAAATAACTAAAAAAACGAACAAGCTATCACTACACCTTCTTAAATTGGATATCAAATATGGTCTCAATTCTTCTCTGAATCACCCCACATTTGCGACAAACATAACCAAGATCATCCTTCAGGATAAATAAATGATCACAAAAGTCTTCATCTTCTTCCATAGGGTCCTCAGACAAATGATCCTTAGCAGCATCCTACCATAACCAGGTTAAGTGGATTTAGAAATGAGAAAAAGAAAATGGACAGTTGTTCTTCAAACATACTTCCCAGATGAAAATTCTAGTAAAAAAAAGTTACGATTTTTTTAATTAAAGAACAGAATCATGAACCAGATTTAAGTCATCAGTTAGATCTGGTGGTTATTAGTTATAGATGTCAGTTAACTTTGTCCCTTAATATGTGAATAGTATCGATAAACTTGTGCACCACAAATGACCCAAAGAAAAGTAGAAGACGGTAAGTAATGGAACTAATTTCCAGTGAAGAATCAGATACTTTGCAGACTCAGCCAGATAAATCAATGTTTCTATAATGTAATCAGTAATATTATTATTTTTTAGCTCAAAGATGTAGGATGGCTTATTTTATTTTGCCTGGCCATCCAGCTCCTTTTTTAATGCACTTACTTTTCCTCTCTCTTATCAGTGAGAAACAAAGATAAAAGCAACTGGAGGCAAGGCACATAGTATTAAACAAAGAGAGAGTAGAAGAAAAAAAAAAAGAAGAAAGAAGGGACAAAAGAGAGTGCTTAACAAGACAGCCAAAGAAAAGGCCTTCAATTGAATGAACAAATAATCTTCAAGATTGCTTAAAATGTCAGATAACTTGGAAGCAGAAATACATTGAAATAAGCCAATTAAAGAAGTCAAAACTTTCACAAGAACATTGTCTATCATATTCATAAAGACTAAGTTGCAATCAAAAGAAGAGCCAACTTTTTTCTTTTTTGAGATTTTGAAATGCCTTTCGTAGATATATTTACCTTAGAATATTCCAATGCCAATGACATCTCGTTCCAAATATCTCCCAAACCATCATCTTTGGTTTCCTGACTCTCTTCATCCTCTTCTATACCAACATAAGTATCTTCAGCTTTCATGACATCAATTTCACTTTTCTTGCCATCATTTTCACTGCCAAAACTCAATAGTCTTTGAGTTTTCTTCTCTGAACTATCTCTAACCTAAACAATCAGACCATTAGAAAAACAGAGATATTCATCATGATTTCCAGAAGCAAAACTGTTATTCTAAAATGCATGTCCACCCAATGTCATGTCAACAAATTGGTTATGCAACCAACACAAATGACAAAGAAATTGAATGTATTGGAATAAACTGAAATAAAAAAAGAGTAATGAAAATTTACAAAATATCATCGCTTGAAGCAAATTTAACTGATTCATTGGCAAGACTATATTGATGCTTCATTCGTTAGATTCACTTAGAACATTGCAAGATACTCAGGAGAAGTAACTAAAGCTTTTTCCCCATGATGAGCAAGATCTTATTTATTTCCTTGTTTATTCCAACCACAGAATGATCACAATTAAAAAAAACTGTAAGAAAAATATGCAATTGTTATAGTTCATATCGTTTTGTCACGCCCTAAAATCATGATGCACAAATCATGGAATAGATGCAGTGGGAAGCTTACAGCTCCAACACTAATGAATTGTCCTGCCCCAGCAGCCCTTGGCAAGACAACTGCCTTGAAGGGACTGGTCAACTTTTTATTTCCATCCTCTTCATCATCCGAGTCGAGAATAACAACAGGTGCAGGTGAAGGTGCAGTTGAAGTTGCAGTAGCAGTCGAAGGAACAAGAGCAAAAGCTGATGCAGTGGGTGCAGTTGCACTCCTAGTGCAATCTTCCTCCAAGTCTATGACATTCTGCTGTAAGTTTGGATCCTCATTGCTTGAACTCTTTTCTCCATGAACATTGCCTGAAAGAGCTGGAAACATTGCATAAAAAGGGCTCAACAACTGATTCTTCCGATTAATGAGGGCTTTGATATCATTTGTAACACTTCCATATTTTCCAGAGTCCAAACTGTCAATCAAGTTGGAGTAAGCAAAGGGATCCGAGTAATCAATAACTTTCGATGACAACTTTGGTTTATTCTTTTCAGCTCTGATGCTCGAGAACCAAGACACAGCCGGACTGACAAAACCCTTTTCACCATTACACAATCTCATTCTTTTATGCCTTCTAGAATCCAACTCCCCTACAAATGATTCAAATAGACAAATACACTCTATCAATCACACATAAATCAAAAGAATCAAGAGTTTCATTAACCCAATACTATAGGAGAAAAAGCAAAAGTGTTCTTACCAATAATTAAAAACCAAACCGATAATATTGATTTAATTGCAAAAACCTTGAACTGATCAATTTTTCAGTTTGTTTTATCTTAATAACCCTTTTTACTAAAATTGATCAGTTTATTAATTAATCAAGTAGTTTTTGTAAACTAATCAATTTTTATAAACCATAATAAATCAGTTATTTTCATTTAAAAGTCTCCTTCAATTAAACTTCAACTTCTTATCTTAATCCTTAAAATTCTTATTTTACTGGTTTCATTTTCACTCAACGAGTTAGAAGTAAGGTTGTATACCACTGGAACTTCCCAAACCTTGTGTATCAATGACACTTTCGCTGGGTTATTGTTGTTGTTGGTTATGACACTTAAATTGTTCATGGGACAAGGAAAGATCGTGTAACCACATCAGTATCACATTCCAATACAAATTTATTACAATGACCCCAAAAATTTAAAGAAACATCTTGCTGAATAAAAACCCTTAAAATCCACTCCAGGAAAGCATTTGTTAACAATCTGCTACCTTCAGATTAAATAACAAAAAAATATTTTAAAAAACACAACTTTTCTGATTATACTCAAAACGCATGCAAAGAAAACCAAACAAACACTGAGAAACAGACAGGGGAATACTTACCACTGTAAGTGGCGGCGGCGTCTCCCTGCGAATTCCTCAATGTAACCTCCATTGAAAACTAAACACAAAGAAAACTCTAAAAAAAAACCATAAATAAATACTGGAAATGGTAAACAACAATAACCCAATGAACTACTTACAAAACAGAGAGCTCGATAGTCGAATCCTGGACTCCGAAACAACAATGGCGAGCTTAAATCGAACAAGACAAACGTTTCAGCTGAAGAATTGCATCATTAAACTTTCGTTCTGTCGCACTAGAAGAGTAACGGACTGGAAGAGAGAGAAGAAGGCTGCGACATGTTTATGTTTGGCGACAGTACGGACTGCGGAGAAGAGAGAGAGCGAGAGAGAGACTTCAATGTACTAGATGCCAGGTGAACTCGTTTGATGGACCAATGAGAATGCTGGAGTTGGTCTATTTTCTATGGGTCGTTACGGTACTGCGTGGCAGGGGATTATCACCGAAGAACAATCCGTTAGTTTGCCAGCTTTTGGAGACGGGTGGGTCCATAAAACGTTTGGGCTGGATTCTGTCGGTTGAAATGAGTTTGGTTAAGAGCCAGGCCGGACCAGGGAATCAAATCTTCTGTACCGTTTTTCCAATTCTATCCTTGTTCTCAATAACCTTATCCACAGATTTTGTAATAAATAAATGAGATTTGTGGATGATATAATTCGGCACTAATTTGGAATAAGAAATACGGAATAGATGATTTCTTTCTCCAGATTAGGGTTTTGGAAAACGTGATCAGGTCTAAGGCTTCAAGCCCGAGCTCGATTGAATTTAGAAAATTTAAAATTATTAAAATATTTTTATTTTAAAAAAAATTAAAACGACTTCATTTTATATAAAACTCTTTTAATTTAATCTGAGATATTAACTTCGACTTAAGCTGAACTTTTCTTTGTCATCCCAAATTTGGATTAACTAATGACTCTTGTAATGATTGAGCTTAAATGATTGACTTTAAGCAGTCTGTTGAGTTGGTAGGGTGGAGAGTATAAGGTCAAAAGATCTTGTGTTCGAATCCCCCTACTTACACTCTCTCAATTGAGCCTGTCGTATAGGACTTGCTTAGTGCAGAGTACCTGATTAATGTGAATTGTAGGCTATTGTGTTAATTTGAAGATTTACTCTGTACGCATCCAAAAGATAACGAATGCGAGTTTCTTCATTTCAAAAAAATCATATACTTTAGAATTTTTTACCAAATAAAACAAACTTTTTATGTTAAGTATGCATAATTTTTTATTGTGAGAATAATTGAATTAAAAATTAAAGATAATAAGTTTAAGATATAAACACTGAATAGTATTCAATAATTATAAAAATGATATACAATAAATAATAATAATAATAAACTAAAAAATTAAAAATAAAATTAAAGAAGAAATTATCCTTCCCCGTTAAAGAAGCTGAAATTCAATTAAAGGAGAGTACTAAATGAAAAATAAATAATTTATTCTGGTTTATAAAATTGGCTAATTTAGTAAAATATTTTAATTAATTAATTAAATGAAGAATTTTAAATAATAAGAATTATTAAAATAAATTAAAAAATGATTTGCTCAAAAATTTTACAATTGAAGAGACTTAATCTTTTAATCACTAAATTGTTAAACTCTTATTTTTCTAAATTATTTTGGCATAATTAATTTATACTTAATGCCTCATCATTATTATAATGTAATAAGCCTTAGTAATTATTGAAATTCTAACAATCAGATTAAATTTGATTAATCATGTAATAAAAACAGATAACATATACTGTTGGTCTCCACATGACAAGTGAAATGGGAAAAAAATTGTGTTAATTTTTTTTATCCTACTTGAAATTATTAATTGTAGTAAATGGTTATGAAAATTTATATATAATTTTAATTATTGTAATAATAACCAAAATGAGTAAGAAAAAGAGACATACAAATAATTTATGAAATTCAACTAAATAATTTTTATTACAATCTAGTCTTTATATTCTTTTTAAGAATTTACTATTTTTACCAAGAAAATTTACGTATGAATTTCATAAATGAAGTAGTTAATATTGGGTTACCATTTGTTTTTTTTAGTAACAAATCTTGTGTGTGTTCTTTAGAAAAAGAATTTCTCCATTTTCAGGATTTCAAAAGGACGTGAAAATACATAAGAACTGTTGAATAAAAATAGAAAGGAGATATAAATTCAATTTCTTCGAAAATGTTAACATATTTGGCACAAAAAGAAGGGATTGATTCATATCATCTTAACTTAGTTTTGATTTCTCTACTTTCTTTTTTTAAAGAATATTGAGTCGGGGTGTTCTCCTACACGTATCAAATATAACATGTTGAGTCAAATCTTCTTCATATAAAATCTGCTTTATTTAAATCCGAAAAATCATACGTTTTTATAAAATCACGTGCTATGGCTCGAATTTGTAGTTAATCATATTTTCGAAAGAAGCAGTTGGCAATTGAATATAATTTTTCCATTATTTTTTGTACCCGTAATAGTGCAAAAAGAAAGCCCAACTTGTAAAAAATTTTCTCTAAAAATTTTTATTTATCACAAATGAAGAAAATTTCTTACAATCAACTTATTTTATAAGATAATTATTTTTAAATTTAAGTAGATTTGTGACATTATATATTCTAAGTAACTTTTTTCAATTATAAATCACATATTAGAAATTTCAACCATCTTAACCCAAATTTGTCAATGAATTATAAAATATATAAAATATTAATTATTAAAGATTATAAATAATAATACAATTAAGTTCAACTTAATTTAATGTT
>JAOSBN010000178.1:45895215-45905877 GCA_027563595.1 Erythroxylum suave | reverse complement strand
GTGAACACTTTGGTGCCTCTTCAAATGAAGTTGTCTAAATTTCAGCTACCATTATCAAGAACCTTTTTACAAGTTTATTATTTCTACCTAGTATGTTTGGTTATTTTTGAATTTTATATACCAACATTTTCAACTATTCAAAAGGGAAATTTATATTTGCTTACTTACTTCATAATTTAAATATATCTTAAAATTTGAAATTATATTTAAAAGAGACTTTTTAATCTTTTAATTATAATAAGCAAAGCGATGACAATGGGTTGGCCCATAGGCCAATTCCCGCCAAGCTTTTTAAAATAATTTTTAAAAATTAAAAATATAAAATAATTTATTTTTTAATTAAATCATGATCAAAGCAAGTTTATCTGAGACCTAACTCTTTTAAATAAAACGATGTTGTTTTATTTAGAATAATTAGACCTCAAGTTTATCCAAGTATGGACATGACTAAGACTAACGGGCCGATCAATTGAAAAAAACTAAATTTAAACTCATATGCCAAACATTTTTATCTCTAAATAAGTTCATCTACCTCAAATAGGATAGCCAAAAAAGCTTAGTTTTATCCAAATTTATCGACCTTCAGGTTCAGTTTAAACAAAAAAACCTTTGGGGTTCAATTTGGGTTTGAATTTTTTTTTATTTTTAAAATTTCATGTTTTAGGCTAAGCTAAGACTCTAATTGTTCGATCTGAAGCTCGAAATTTTCACATAAAACAAGCACCAAATCGTCTATACCGTTTTTCAGTTCCAACCCTACTTCTGATAACCTTATCCCATAACTTTGCAATAAATAAATGAAATTTGTGGATGATATGATTTGACACTAGTTTGGAACAGGAAAAACGGAACAGATGATTTCCTTTTCATAAAACATCTTAAAAAAAAGAACCATTTAAAGTTTTTTAAAAATTCAAAATAAATTAATTAAATTTGATTGAATTCTAAAATATTCAAGTTCAGGCTCAGCCTCAAGCCCGAAACTTTAAGCTCAATTGGGCTTGAGTTGAATCCAAGCCCAAAAGATAACTAGGTTCGACCCAAGATCCGTTACCATGCTTGACTTCAAAAGAAGTACATTTAATTTAATTGTTATTTGTAAGTTAGAAATTATTTAACAAAATAAATTTAATTGCTAAATAAATTTTAATAAAAATAAGAATACTAAATCCAATTTTTCTATTTTTTTTTTAAAATTGATATAAGACATGAAACTGATGATCAGATTCCATGAAAAGTATCGAGTACGGAAGAGTCCACCACAAAAGTCCCGCCGTTCCTTGCCGTGTGCGGTGGCTCTTCCACGCATCGGAATATAGAACACAAAAGCTGTTGTTTGTTACTACCCAACTTGCAACATTTTGGGGTTCCAGCCGCCATTTCATACTAACTTACCGTCAAGATTCTCCACTATCTTTGACGTCGCGTGTTCGATTCCCAATAAACGCCACTGTCTCTTTGTGTCTCTCTTTTATGTGTATTATTATTATCGATAATTTAATACCAAACTTTTAAAACTTCATTTTCACTCTTCCGTGTCTTCTTGCTCTTACCCGCCCCAAGTCTTTTTCTGTAGCTGAAACCCCCCTCTAATGGCTTCTTTGCTACAAAACCATGATGCTATAAAGGTAATGAGAGGGGAAGCTTGAAAACCCCTTTTTTTTGTAGTTTGCTTCTTAAAGTTTCCGTCTTTTATGGGTTTTGAGTTGCGGAATTTGCCCATGAATTTTATGGGTTAGTGTTTTTTGTTTTTTATTGGTGTGTGTTTCTTTATGTTCTTTAGGGGGCGAAAGTGCTCATGGTTGGAGCTGGTGGGATTGGATGTGAGTTGCTCAAAACGCTGGCTCTTTCTGGTTTTCAAGATATTCATATCGTAAGTGTTTCGTTTCATCCTCTGCTGAATCAATCTCCCTTTGCCAAGTCAATTGATTTTGTTGAAAAGAAGTTTGAATTGGTGTCTGAATTTTAGTTAAACTGGTGTTTCCCGCGGATTCTAGGGTTTAAACAGTGCGATTTCAGGTTTTGTAGCAAAGATGTGTGCTTTTAAGGATTTTGATACCGTTTTGTACGTTGACCAGGGTTTCTTTGTTTGAAAGGTCTAGTTTACGCTTTGGCTAAGAGAGGGATGAAAAAACAATGAAGTTTGAGTGTGCATAATTTGGTCAATTTCTTACTCTTCGTGAGTGAACCTTTCCTGCATTATGAACAGGATAGATGTGCAACTACATTGAAACCATCTTCTTTTTGTCGTTCACTCATGTCGGTGCAATATTTCATGTTATAAGTAGACGACATAAAATATTATTTCTCGTAAAAGCTTGTTTGCTGATGTTAGATTGGTAGCCACAAGTGATGCTGTGGGTTTCTGGTATTGCAGGATTTTCTTAAAGGGTCAGCCATGCTCTGGCCCCTCTGTGTTCGATGTTTAGGTGGCTTACATAGTAGGGATGGTATTTTACCTTTTTCGTTCTTACAAATTTCTGTGTTGTATGGCATGACATATTTGTGCATGGTTCTGGCCGGGTCTTTGTTGTTATGAAACATGAGATTGGCAATGAAATAATTGTAATGGTGACTTCTAGTTGGTTACGTGTTTTGTAGGTTGAATGTGATACTTTGCTACTATTAGGCTGTCAAAAATATTGATCACTATTTCTCAAAAAATATATATATATATATCACTTGCCCTTTAGATTTCATTTAAGAATGACCTTTTGGAGTTTCCGCTGATGCATTTACATATTTCTTTTTGCAGATTGACATGGACACCATAGAAGTTAGCAATCTAAATAGACAATTTTTATTCCGGCAGTCACATGTTGGGCAGTCCAAAGCTAAAGTGTGTATTCGTATGAGTATTTTTGCCTTCTGTGTGAAGTATTCATTTGTAAATAATGTCTTATATACTGTCAATGTTCTGACCAGGTTGCTCGAGACGCTGTGTTAAGATTTAAGCCTCACATAAACATTACACCATACCATGCAAATGTGAAGGATTGTAGTTTTAATGTGGACTTCTTCAAGGAATTTGATGTTGTTCTGAATGGACTTGATAACTTGGATGCAAGGCGACATGTGAACCGCCTCTGCTTGGCAGCTGAAGTTCCTTTAGTTGAAAGTGGAACAACAGGTTTCTTAGGACAGGTGACCTTTTGCTGTCTCCTTTTGTTTATTCTAACATTTAAGAAAGAAAAGGTATTTGCCTTTTCGGTATATGGGGACATGGTAGATCGGATGTTTGTCAGTAGTATTGTTCTTTGCCTTTGATATGAATTGGTTCTTTCTTATTGCTTAGTGTTTTCATTTAACTACATTTTCTTTGTTACTACAAAACTAAAGGATCTCCAAGTAAGAAAAGGTTTCAAATGTTAGATATCGCTAGCACTTTTGGTATTTGAAACCATGATTTAACTAGTAATTCTTCGTTTGACATCTCCCATTTGCTTCTTTTGTACCCTCTCTATTTTATGCTTCTGTTTTTTGGGTTAATAATCTATACTGTTAACCTGACGTTTCTAAAATATTGATCCTTTTTCTTTTATTTATCATCTTCTGTGATGCAGGTTACTGTCCATGTGAAGGGGAAAACAGAATGTTATGAATGTCAGCCAAAACCTGCACCCAAGACATATCCTGTCTGTACGATTACTAGTACTCCTTCAAAGGTACACATACATGAATTTTCCTCAGCCTCTTGGAATTTAGATAATATTATGTTTACTTCTCTTGGAGTTGGCCCTTATTTATAAGTTTTTAGCCATTTTATCAGGTGATGCCAGTAATCAGTTTTGATTAGTGGTTAGGTATATGAAATTTACTTATGCACTTCATTTGATTTAATTCTTTAGTGTTATTATTGTCGATGGCACTGTTGATCAAGACGGAGTAACTTCAATTATAGATGTGATTACACCATGACCTCAGACTGTTGTTCTTTTGTAGAATTTACTAGGTTTCATCTAGGTAGGTAAGTGTAATTTGCCTTCATTTATTGGCTCTTAAGATTTTGTTAAATTTTGATATGGAAAATTTACTGGATTTGGATTATTCTTTGGCAAGACAACTTTTAGATTATATGAAATATGATGATTCTTCTTGGAATATAAAGATCTGTGTTCTTATTTTTTAACTCTTGTTTCAATCGCAGTTTGTTCATTGCATTGTGTGGGCCAAGGACTTACTTTTTGCAAAGTTGTTCGGAGATAAAAATCAGGAAAATGATCTTAATGTTCATGCTAATGATTCTGCTAACGCATCAGAACAAACCCAAGATGTCTTTGAACGAAGAAAAGATGAGGACATAGAGCAATATGGAAGGAGAATATATGATCATGTATTTGGTTACAACATTGAAGTAGCTCTTTCTAACGAAGAGACATGGAAAAATCGTAATAGACCAAGGCCCATGTATACAAAGGATATTCTACATGACAATTCAATAGAGCAGAATGGAAATGTTGTTAAAGATGGTCCAACTGATGGTCTATCAGTATCTGCTATGACATCTTTGGGCTTGAAGAATCCACAGGATGTTTGGAGTCTTGTGGAAAATTCAAGAATTTTTCTTGAGTCTTTAAAACTATTTTTTGTGAAGCGAGAAAAGGTTTGCTCATCTTGTGCTTTTAAAGGAAATGGTTAATAAGACCTCAGATCGAACAAGTTGATGATCTTAATTGTGTTTCCCACAGGACATTGGAAGCCTAACTTTTGATAAAGATGATCAATTGGCTGTAGAATTTGTCTCAGCAGCTGCAAATATTCGAGCTGCTTCATTTGGGATTCCTTTGCATAGCCTCTTTGAAGCCAAGGGTATTGCTGGTAATATTGTTCATGCTGTTGCAACAACAAATGCTGTCGTTGCTGGGTTGATTGTTATTGAAGCCATCAAGGTTTTAAGGAAGGATGCTGAAAGTTATAGGTGTGGCTCCGTTCTCTTTTGCTTTATGGATATCTCATGCAATTTTATGGGAGTTTTGATGGTTTTCCGCTTCTAAAATGGCCAAGAAGTTTCCCAGATCTTTAAAGAAGTTTATTGGATTTCCTTCTTTTCTTTTCTCATAAGTATGGGTTTCTGAAGTTGAAATCATATACGTTCTTTTTAATTTCTGAAATTGTGTTTTTCATTTATTGGATTTCTTACTTGTTAAGTGTTAAAAAAGTAGTGCTGAAAGTAGCTTTTAAGAATGATTGATGGATCTCAATTTTACCTGCTGTTCTGGTATGGCTGTTCTCTGTGAATTTGACCTGATTGTCCATGCAGGATGACATATTGTTTAGAACATCCATCAAGAAAGATGCTTCTTATGCCAGTGGAACCCTTTGAACCCAACAGGTCTTGCTGTGTCTGTTCAGATGTATGCCTGAATTCCTTTTATTACTTATGCAACTATTTTAGTTGTATTTATTGCTATGGTTGCATAAGCTCATCTTTAATTGTTGGAAATAGACTCCATTGACGCTGGAGGTTAATACTCAGAGATCAAAGTTGCGGGATTTTGTTGAAAAGATTGTTAAAGCCAAGCTTGGCATGAATTCCCCAATTATTATGATTGGTGCAGCACTTCTTTATGAAGTTGGTGATGATCTTGATGAAGACATGATTGCCAATTATAATGCCAACCTTGAGAAGGTTATTGCCCGGTTCTTCCTTTTTAATTTGAGTGGCTTTCGTTGCATGCTTACTGCTTGTTTTCTTTCTTCCTTCCCTCTGCAGATGCTGTGTGAGCTTCCCACACCAGTTACCGGTGGAACAATGATCAGTGTAGAGGATCTTCAGCAGGAGTTCACTTGCAATGTCCATATAAAGCACAGGTTCATTATTATTTTTAGCCTCTATGGTTTCTAAAGTAATGTTTATGTTGAGTGGCATCAACTGGAAATTGTTTTGCCACCTGATGTTCGTCATTGAGGAAATACTCTTTCTCATCTTCTTCATAGAAGGCTGTTGTCTGCTAGCTAGTATTTAATTTTAGATGTCTGAAGCTGCCATTTCAATATTGAACTCACAGAGAAGTCTTTGATGAGGAGAAGGAACCAGATGGAATGGTTCTATTTGGATGGACACAAGCTTCTATTGAGAAGAATGATAACAAGTCCAATGGAACTGGTGAGACTGCAACAAATGCATTGTCAACAGAGCTCTCAGAGGTTCAAAAAGATGCTGAGGTTGAAGAAATTTCTGAGGGCGCAGAGATTATAGGAAGGAAGAGAAAATTGCCGGAAGCGACTTCCGAACTGTCCAGTGTCAATGACGGTAGCAATCAGAAGGACGTCCAAAAGATTGACGACGACGACGAAGATGACCTGGTCATGATTGATCATGTAGATGCCGCAAACATGGTCAAGAAAAAGAGATTGCAATAGTTCTTTCTTTTACATGATCCCATAGGACTTCTTAGCATCTTAATTTTGTAACTGTAGAGAGAAATGGTGATTCTTTCCCTAGCTCCAAAATTGTTATTGTTAGGTTGGTGAAAAATGTTTAGAATTTCTTGAGCAGAACCTGTTGAATCCCCATTTCCCTTTTTGTGGTTTAGTAGCAGTGTGCATTCATGCTAACCAGTTTTACCAGTGCAATTTGTAGAACTTACAGTGGAAGTTTGCAGTTAAAGAAATTTGTAATTTATATTTGAGGCTGAGCAATTAAATTATCAACCTTTTTTTTCTTTATATTGAAGCTTTTTCTGACCAAATTTACAATATCTTTTATTTTAGTTGATATAATCATTATGATCTTTAATATTTTAGTTGAACTTTTTCAGGAACATCACAAGAAACCATGCCTGTGTTTAGAATAACAGGTTCCTAAACATTTGGAGATTGCATTGAAGGATCCAAAAATAGAAACCTTTTTTTCTTAGAAATAATTGAAAATTTTAACTGGATTAGTCGGTTTAATCGTAAAAATTGTGGATCAATTGACTTTTTAGTTTAATTTTTAATTTTCTGTTTTATTTATTTTAATAATTGTTATTGTTAAAAATTAACCAATTTATTAATTAATCAATCGATTTTGTAAGTTAATTAATTTTTATATATTAAAATTAATTAATTAATTTTTATTTAATTAGCTTCTTTTTTAATTAAACTTTAATTTTTTTAGATTGGACCATTTTTTCAATTATATTTAAATTTTTTAACTTTAATAAATTTTTAGCCGATTTTATTAAGATTTAATACTGGTTGAACCTTTTAAACTTTTAAACCTTTTACATTATTGATTTACTGATTTGACTTCTGATTCCATTTTGCTTGAGCAATTAGATTATGATAATTATTATATAGTTTTCACCTGGTATTAATATTGATATTATAATATTTTTCTCTTTTTAGTTTGTTTTGTTTCTTCATATTACATTGATTTCAGGTTTAAAAGTACATAAAATTTGTATGATTCAAGTAATTTTGAGAATTCTTTAATTTAAAATTCTTTTCCCTTTTGGAATCATCTTTTAATTTTTGTTAATAATAATAAAAATAAAATATATGAAATATAAACATTTCAAATATTACATTAATCAATCAAATGTTGTTCATACAATGATTTAAATTATTTTCTCAAAAAATTTAAATATTAAAAAATTTTAAAAATTTTTCTTTTTGAACGAAGGAACCCACATCTGCTATCCTTTAAATACGTACTAAAAACTTTCAGATTAATGCAATATCTTATAAATCATGTCAATCGGTTATTTTGTAATACGGCAAACTCTATATAAGTGACTCAAATAAAAAATTATGGCAAACTCTATATAAGAAACTCAAATAAAAAATTATAGATAGAGGTCTCCATCGTAAGACCTTTTTAACTCGTACCTCCACTTCACCGGGTCGACTCCCATAAGGGGTATTACATCTGTACAACGGGAACTCGTGCAAAGGAGCAAAACAAAACATAAACTCAGTTTATGTTGTTCTTCAGACACCGACACATGTTGTGGAACATTGGTTAGAACTAGACACTCTTCGACAAGGATATGAAGGAACACGCAGTTCATTCCTGTTACATTTCTTCCTCTTCTTAGCATCAGGACGTTCTGGTTTCTTCAAATCTTCCAGACAATGAACATCCGCCATGCACGTAAAAGACCTCGACTTCCCCGAATAATACCTTGACAAGCCTCTCCTGCTAAAAACACAAAGACCCTTTTCAACTTTAATACAGAGAAACAAAGTTTGAAGAGTTTTTACCATGATGAAACCAACCATGCATGTACTTACTTTTGTGGAAGATTAGTTCGGAGAGAATTCATGTCGAAAGTCATCATCTTGTCCACTTGACCCTCCTCCATGTTTGATCGGAGCTGGAAATTAACACGAACAGGAATCAGAAGAGAGAGCTTCAATGAAGAAAAAATGGAGTTTTGGTGAGTAGTTTATATATATCTGAAACGGCGAGGAGGTGTAATGATGGTGATGAGGGAACGAGAATATTGAGGATAAGAATTAAGAGCTCACACGTCAATGGATAGAGATATTAATGAGAAGACAGTTTATATGAAGGCTTATCTTTATTCATATATACATATATATGGATATAGATATAGAGATTAGCGAGAGAGAGGAGTTTCGGGGAAAAGGAGAGCCTCTAAAGCATTTTTGGGTATGTATAGCAATAGGCATCCACATGCTTATCTACACTTTCTCTGGTTCATTCATAGGCTTGGTGGCCTATCATATGCTTACCCTTTTTTGGGGGTGTCTTATTTTGCAGCTTTTCTTAGTTCTTTTCTTTCGTGGCCTATCTTGGAAGAGTGACGGGATCGATAATCTGCTGAAATTAATTTATTGAAATGAGAATAACTTATATATTTGGGATTGTTGTTTTAGTAAATGCTGAAATGTGAAAATAAGTGTTTGACAAGTACGATTATAGCTGCTGAAAAGAGATAAAATGACTAAAAAGTTCATTGAGTTAATAAGCTATTAATTACTGTATAAATAATTAAAAAATATATTATGTCATATAAATTTAAAATTATAAATAATAAAATATTCAAGAGGAAGAGGAACACGAAAAGTCAGAGAGAACGAAGAAGACGATACGTTGGACTTGTTTTTATTAGTTGAGGGTATAATAGAAAATAACAATTATCAGAAAGTTATTAATGAAAAGTAGAATTTTTACCGCAGAAGCACTTTCCTACCGTAACCCTCTTTTTACCTATTAATTTCTATAGTGACACTGTACTTTTTTCAACCTTCGGTTGTCGCCTGCAAATCTAAATATGTGACTGCGTTTAAAAACTTTAATGAATAAATACTTATCACCACCACACACGCAGGTCTAAACATAGCGTATATTATATCATGTCAGGTTATTTTGTGGATAATATGGCAATCAATTTCATGGTTAGTGCCAATCTACAAAACTTGATGGAAAGTGAAAGGATGGTAGTAAGTGATTGAAGAGAGAGACCAATTTGTCAAATTTTGGATGATATTTTTCTTTCCAATTAAGAAAATAAAAGGGCGAATAGGGACAACAACCTTTGGATTCGATCAGCCCGGTCCGACCTAACTAGCTTGATTTTAATGAGCTAAATCTAGGTTAACTAAACGTTGGGTTTGATTTTTTCAAAAAATTTGAGTCTTTCATTGTACCTGTTAGACCCATCCTCAGGTTTAAGTCAAAAAGAATTGAGGTAGGATGAGTCAGGCTCAGGTTTAGACTCGAGCCATTTTTAGCATGAGAAAATAAGATTAAAAATATGATTTGCATCTCAATCTTGTATAAAAGGTTTAATTAAATTTTTATTAACTATTTTATATTTTAATGTTAATAAAATAATATAAAAAAAGTGTAAGAGAGTTAACATCAAAACCTTATTTCAATTTTTTTGTAAAAAGTTAATGGAAAATTTACAAGTTTAAAAAATATTTTAAGGATGACATGACATTTGGAGAATTTAAATTACCTAATTGTTGCATTTATTAAGTTAAATTGATGATTCCTGTATTAGAAATTTTCAAATTTTAAGGCTGTTAAATCAGATTTAAGAACCTACTAATATTATTTTTAGAACTTTTTTTAAACAGAAGAACTCACACTCTCTATCATTTGGATATGCACTAGGTAAGTCTTTGGATTGACACGATAGCTCATAAATCATGCTGACTGGGTATTCTGCACTAATCAAATTCTGTACAATAGATTCGATCAAGAGAGTATAAGTTAGAATATTCAAATACAAGACCTTTTAGCTTCATCCCCCCAACTCTATCGACTCGATTATCCCTTAAGGCGCATTTAAAAAAATATATTTTTAAACGGAGGAACCCGCAGCCACTATTCTTTTGGTGCATACGGGGTAAACCTTTGGAATTGTGTAATAACCCACAAATCACACCTACTAGATATTTGCACTAGGCAAGTATTATATGATAGGCCAGATCGAGAGAGTGACAATTAGAATACAGGACTTTTTAGTCCTATGCCTCCCATTCCACCAATTCGACTACCTCTTAGGGATTAATTTTTAGTAAATATTAGATGACAATGTTATCTCTTATCAAATATAAAATAATATTATCTTTTTTTTCCTTCAATTACTACAGTTGCAAGATAGTAACCTTTTTTTTTTGGGTTAAGAATCAAAGGAATATCATTTTTAGTAACCCAACTTAAATCAATTAAACTCGACTTCAATTAATAATTTAAGA
>JAOSBN010000178.1:45866258-45883503 GCA_027563595.1 Erythroxylum suave | reverse complement strand
GTACAATGTTTTCATAATAAAAATAATTTTTTTGAATTTTTACAAAGAGGTTTGTGTCTCAAATGAGTAATTTTATCAGTTGCTCAAGCCTTTTAATAAAATAAAAATAATACAATTAATTTGGACAAAATAATATTTTTAATAAATTTTAGATAATTTTAAAATAAATATAATTTTAATAAATTATTAGAAACGATATCATTAAACCCAAACCAATCGGACCTCCTTTTTTTTTTTTTTTTCCACAAGTTGTCCTAGGCAGGTTCTAACTATAGGAAGGCACCTTTAAGCTATCTACACCCAGACTAATCCCTGTTCAAGCCAGGTAAGTCTTTGCAGGAGGTAAAACTCTGACCCTAAATTTTAAACGACTGCATACATAAGGAAGGTTCGAATCTACGACCTCACTTAAGCTAAGAGAGTCCTTTACCAACTCACCAGCATCTTACATCTTGGGATCCAATTGGACCTTTTTACTACTCGAGAACAGCGAATTTCAAACCCAAAAGAAAAAACAGAAACATGTCCACGCAGCTGAGCAGGATCTTCTGTCCAATTTTGCTTTGTCTAACAGTCAAAACGAAAGTTGGACGGTCTCAGGTCCAAAGATCAAAATAATGTGTTTTGAACATTAGACAAAGTTGAACAGGTTAAACTGGATAGAAGATTTGAACTCGTACCGAGTGGAAATCCAAAATTAAACATAAGATTTGAACTTGAACTGAACGGAGACAAAAACGGAGATCTTTTGTCTGTTCAACCTATCCAATGCTCAGAACGACATCGTTTTAACCATTAGACATGATTTAGCTCTTTCCTTCAGTTAATCAATGCTATTGTTACACTTTTTAGCTCTATCCCATGAATTCTCCTGTAGGAGGTATTTCAGACAGTGAGATTACTCGTATCCAATGATCAGTGATCAAAATGAAGTAGTTTTGAATATTAAATAGACAAGATAAAATGGAACAGAGGAAGTCCGCACCTTATAGGCGATGAAGGACAGTCTGGAATTCTTTTATATATTTTATTTCAGTTTAGAAGGAAAGATTCAATAGTTTACAGAAAAAGAAATGCATACATACATATCTTGACTTACAATGCTGTTCTATATATATATATGTATGTATATAAATATATGTATATACACATGACATGTTGCATTGCAATCATTTTACAGTCCACTCCTGAAAAAAACCTAAAAATCAAGACCAACAACGTACAAATTTGATCCCAAACTCTACATCCCAGCAACCAACAGATAGTTGAAATGTCATATACATGAAATGAAAGGAAAGATAATTTATACAACACGTTCATATTCAACTACTAATTAGTGACGACTACTGCTATGGTGGCCAGGCAATTTTTCCTTGATTTTTTCAATCACACCCTTCTTCTCGTGTTCATGGGGTGGTTGTTCTCCACCGGAGGGAACAACATGTTCGGTGGTGGTCGTGGTGGGGGTGCTTGAAATATGGTAGCCATGGCCGTGCTCTTCCTTTTGACCTTCCTTGTGTTTTCCACCACCAAGTGTTAGCTTCTCCTTTAGTTTCTGCCCAAGTCCCTTCTTCTTCTTCGTCTTCTTCGTCTCACCTTGCTCATCATCAGACTACAAAACAACCATCCGTTCATGAATTTCCAAAACCTATACTAAAGATGCTTATTCAATGCGCATTGTAATTGTTTTACCGTGACAGAGCTAGAACTAGTTGAGTGAATCTCTCCGGAGCTGGCCTCTTCACGATGATGCTCTTCCTTTACAGGCTGACCTGATTCTTCAACATCTCCGCCATGCTCAGCCGTCGTCTGATCAACCTTTAACGTATCGCCGGTCAGTTCTGTGCTGCCCAAAAGTCCAGTATCCGTTACTGTGACTTCCGAGACAGTGGAAACTGCTAAAGGTTGTGTAGTGGCCAAACCAGTGATATGCACAGGGTTACCATGTTCGTCAGTTAACTCAACTGGGTTGCCACGTTCGTCTGTGAGCTGAACTGGGTTGCCGAACTCATCTCTTAGATTAGCCGCCATTGATAGCTCTTAGCTCACAGAAAGTATGTAGTTTGAGACTTAAAAAGGAAATGAATAGCGGCGATGAAGAGAGCTTGTTGTTCATGCATGTAATGAGGTTTCTACACGTGGTTTTAAGGTTTAAAATGAGACAATAAGAGCATTTGCCACTTCAAGGAAGAGACAGCACGTAGCTCTTTTGACAGATAAAATTTCTGGGTGTCATGTATCAGACATTTTTGTCCTTAGGGACAATTATGTCATTTTCCTATAAAGTAGATATTCATTAGTGACCCAATAAATGATTTAAATTAACGAGTCAAAATCTGAATAAAAAATAGATCTCTTTTAGCATAGACCTGATCTATATCGGACTTATAATGGACAGCCCAATATGGAAGTTATATATATAGGTTAGAATCTCCTGCAGTTGCTCATATCAATCAAAAGTATAAGGATTTTCTAATTTGTTAAGAGAACTTAAATTTTGAGAAAACTGTAAAAAGACCTAGATCGCATCCCGGTGATGAATTCCCGTGAAGACGGCGATAGATTCGGGTTCGTTTTGGTTTCAAAAAGTTCGTTTGAAGTTGAGAAACTAAAATCAGGTATTTTTCACATTTCTTCGTTTTTTGCTCTTTCACATTCGTTCGAGATACGTAACTAAAGTACCGTTATATATTGGATCATTATGATTTTCAAAGGATTTGTTCATTTAATTAAATTTAAATTAGAAAAATAATTCGAACAATTTGAGTTTTTTATTTTTATTTAAAATTTAAAATTTTATAAAATAACATCATATTAAATAGACTAATTAAAAGACCAAACTCTAATTATAAATTAATAAATGGAATAATAAAATTAACTTAATTGGACTCGATAAATTAGTATCCTAAATTATTTTTACTTAGTTTTTTAATATGTTAAAGAACTATTAAGATTAAAAAAAGATTATAGTGATTTGACCTTTTTTTACCGATTCTTACATTTTAAAATTTATTAATTACTTCCTTTCATATTATTTGATTATTATTCAAGATTTTATCATATATATATTTTTAATTTTTATACAAAATGATATTGAATTAAAATTCTCAAATTTTAATATAATGTTATTTTAAAATTATAAACATATGAAGAATTAACATGAAAAAATTACATAGTAATTAAATAAAAATAAAAAATGATAAATTTTCAATACAATTAACAAAATAAAAACCCAACAATTACAAATACTCAAATAAGTTGGAATAATTCAACATCAATCAAAAAAATTTGAATCGATCTATCTTATTTTAAATTTTTAACTTTTCGATTTAGTTTAATAAATTAATAAATATTGTTGTTATCAATCTAATTTAGCAAACTAATAAAATTTTATAAATAAAAATAGATAAAAAAAACAATATCTTTTTGACTAAACTTTAATTTTTTAAAAATTACTTTAATTATATTTCAAATTTTATATTTTTATTCAATTTTTATCTAATTCTATAACGATCTTATTTTATCAATTTAATTTTCAATCCGATTTTTAAAATATTGTAAAAAACTATGACGAAATTCACTGTAATTAACCTATAAAAAGCTCTCTCACTAGGCTCGAACTTCTTTCAGGAGACTGGAGAACAAGCGAGTGGCATTTAGAATTTAGGAGAAGCTAAATCGCAAGCATTTTGTTAATAATTCATACACCTCTTACAGAAGACGAAAGGGTACTTTTCATACAAAACTACAGTTATGTATTACATCTTACAAGGTTATTGTCAAACAACTGTTGTTCTTGTAACTCGCAAACCAAAAGAAAACCAATACTCAAGTCAGCAAATCACATAAAGAGAAGGAAGAGGGCATGATATAACCTCATTCTTTTATGTGTGATGCACTTTGCCATATATTATTTGATCCAATTCATGAATCGTGTCTTGGCAAGAAACAAATTAACCTGTAACAAAATCAAATGAAATCAAACCTTGAGATGCATCTTCAGTTTTGCCAAATCTTTCTTAATCATATAGATCTTTTTCTTCTATAAAATTTTCACTTCCTTACAATGTAACCCCACAGGCTAATTCTCCGCCAGCAAAGTGTATGCAGCTGATCCCCACAATCTTCTTTACAGAGCATAGAGGTTCTGCGCCTGTATCTGTAAGCAATGAAGTTATCGAGCTTTATTCAGTACCCAAAATGTGAACAGTAAATGTAACTTGGTTCAGAAATTTTTTCGGTTAATAGTTCGGTTTAGATTAGTATACTTTTAGGGTCTGGGTTATAATGTTTAGGGAGATGCAGGAGACAATTTCCCACTGTCACTAACAAAAGATATATGCATGAGCACTCACCTGTTTATATATATATATATATATAAAGAGCCTCATGCCTTCATAGATCTGGTCCAGAAAAATCCTTTCTTTTTAGACATGTTATCTACTGAGGATCTGCTGCTTTTTGATCGAAATGAAAAATACCGCCTCAAAAAAGGCTTTGCTAAGGTGCCTTCCATGGTGGAACTGGAGGTCATCTTGGGATCCTTCCCTTCTTGTCCACCGGCCTTTAGACAATCAAATGTAATAGAATTACTGCCAAGATTGCCATCCACAACCCTTTTGCTCGATCTCTTGTTCTTCACCTTCCGATCCATTTCTGCCTTCAGTGCCTTTTGTGACAGCTTAACAAGTTGTTTCTCACCCAAAGTACAAACTGGGCAAGCAGGATCATATTTTTCCAGTTCAGGTGTAAAAGTTTCCAAGCACTCAGCGTGGTAAACATGCCCACAAGTTAGCACCGAAACAACAGATAACTCACAAGTGACAAGCTTCTGGCTGCTCCACAAAGATGTCTCAGTTAAAAGCCTTAAACAAACCCCACATGTCTGGTGATCTACAGAGGGAGAAGCTGATGATCGACAGCTGGATGTAAATTCTTCGTGATTAAACCCCAAAGACTCGTTATCAAAAGACCACCTTTCTCTATTGGATGTAGCCATGAGTTCAGTAAAGGCATTCATAGACCAACTATCTGAAGACCTGCCATAAGATCCCCAAGTTGACTCATTGCTCCACGAGGCAGTTGTGGGCTTCCCATCAGCAACAGAGAAGCTGTTTGATGTTTTCAATCGTGGAATCTGCATATCAGATGCTTGCCCAATTAACTGATGCCCAGGAGAATGATGGGGCCACCTAAGAGTTGTTGAGCCAGTAGGAGGCAAATGATTTTGGGAGGATGATGGAGATGTGGGCAAGGATGAAGCAGATCGAAATGAAACTGACTCCTTTGCAGGAGATGGATTTGTAATTGCCGGGGAAGCTGTTGTCTCCTTCACCTATAGGTATAAGAGTTCTATGTAAAAATATATTCTCTCAAAGGGGAGGGAAGTGTCAGAGAACTTGGATAGTAAAGAGATTCTCTTGCACAAGCTCTACCTGTTCCAAATTTGAGTCAATTGAAATATTTCTTGAGATGGACTGATCTGCCACATAGGTGTAAAATATTGTCAAATGTTGTAGTACATATCAGTCAGCTCACTTTCTTGTAAGAATCAAGACGCGCAAATTCATTAATTACTAGGAAGCAAAATAACAAAAGCTGCGTATACAATAGCTCACCTGAAGCCAAAGTCCTCTCATGCTCTCCAGTTACATCAGATTTTGGGGACTTACGCCATGCTTGTCTCTGAAAACTTCCCAGTGAGCTGCTATCATCTGATGCATACATAGGTTCAGACTTAAAATCCGGTCCATGGTTTCTGTTTATTGCATCTGGAAACCAACTTATTGAAGTCTCTTCACCAGCTACCCGCCCTCGGTTATCCCACCTAAGGCTCCATGTTGGTGAATGCCGAACACCCCGATGCAGGATCTCACTTCCAGATCCACCGACTATATTTTTATCTCTAGCAGCAACACAACAGGCACCCCCCATAATCAAATACAGAAACTTGCAGAGCTCAGGCTGGAAACCCACAGTAGTAGCTCACATGCTCCAAACTACACAGTTGTTACACCACTTAGAATTCATAACCACCACTCTTAACAAGAAAATATCCCAGGTAAAATGGTTCTTTTGCAATCAAATATTAAATTGTTTATCACCAATTCTATAACCAGCTCCTCAATGAAGTAACTAGATTACCTACATTCAATACAACTCGAAAATCAAGCAACAGTTTGAAGAACTAAGATCAGACTCCTCTGACCTTCCAAAATAACTATATCTACAAACAAATAAACCTGAACACAGAACATCTAGAGCTAGCCACATTCAGAGCATCCAAAGAACAGTTTCAACTTAATCTACCTAAAAACACCCAAATCCACAAGAAATAAAAATCGTACAAAGCGAAACACATTCAAAACTATCAAACAAAGACAGATAAAACCAATCTCCCCAAATCCACAAAGATATCCAATTTTCAAATGACAATGTAAAATCCATATCCTCTACTAAAATCAAACTAACCATACAAGGGTTAGAACACCCCAAGTCCAAAAAACCCTTACCAAGAGTCAACAATGAATAACACTACAGTTCACACCAGCTAATTGCAACGATTAAAACCAAAGAGCCAAAAAAGATAAAAACTTTCTCCAAATTCCTCTTTTCACTCCCACAGCTCACAATCAACACCCACCAAACCACCTCAAAACAATAAGAACACCCAGAAAGAGAATCAAAATCAGTGAGCAAAATTAAAAAACAGCGCAAATTAATAAACACCTAATTTCGAATCCATCTCCTACTCTTAAGGAATTGCTCAGACTGAACTGAAAAACCCCTAAAAATAGAAACCCAACAACTTATTAAAATTAAAAATTAAAAATTACCCGAGTCCCTAGTGATCCTATTATACCTCCCGGACTTCCTATACTCGAAAATTAAACTAAAAATATTATTATATTTTCACCAAACACAATCCTTAAAAAAATCAAATCCAATTAACTAAATACAGTAGAAGAAAGAACAGTCTATTGAGTCTCCGAGTACGAAGCATTGAGTTGAGACCGGAGTCGTCAAAATACCTAGTCAAAGACAAACAAACGGCGACGTATTCAGTACGCAATAGGTCTTACAGAGAGAGAGAGAGAGAGAGAGAGAGAGAGAGGGGAGACTAAGAGGTTGTTAAAAAGAAAGAGGGAAAGACCACAAGAGAAAAGGTCGTTTTAGACGGCGGTGGTCGTAACGTCGTTAGAGGGTTGGACGTTTATATTCTCCGTCCGTCTTGACGGAGTTTGATGACGTGTGATTCTACCGCTTTTTGCCACGTTAGCATCTCTTCTTTTTCTCCATTATTCGCCGTAAAAAGTTTTAAACCAAAGTTTTAAGAAAGAAATAATTTTCTTATAAAGAGGTTTTTTTATAATTAATGATCACTTTACACGTTCGAAAAAGGTAAAGGATCACAGTCAATTCGGTCGGGCTCGAATTTGGGTCATTAAGGAACGGGCCGAGGTTGAGGTTTGGTCGTGATCGGGCTCGAATTTGGATTATTAAGGTACCGGCGGAGGTTGAGGTTTGATTGGGCTTGAGACAGCTAGCTAAAAAAATTAAAAACAAAAACAACGTTGTTTCAGCAACTAGTCTCTGGCTCGAACTATCCGACTATGACCTGAGCCTCTAACCCTTATAAGCAAAACGATGTGCCTGCCAAATTTACTAAAGTTAATGCAATAATTAATTACAAGGAATGAATGCTTGATAATTTTTCTACCTTTTTTTAAAATTATTTTTGATTAACTTAGTCTAATACTTCAACTTAGGTAAAATTAACAAGAATATTCATAAGATAGTATGTACATAACTATATTATCTGATTAAATCCTAATTATGGTTAATAACATATCGATTCATACTATCTACAACTCGAGATTAGTTTGAATGGTTAAATAATTCCAGGGTTTATTAAATTTTGAGTTAAGACGATACTATTTAAATTTTTAATCAAACTAATTCAAATTATTTAGATTCACCCTCATTGAGAAGCCAATTTATTATTATTATTTTAAATTATCTACGTTAAGCTTGATTGACAAGTCAATTTATTGTTTTAATTTTAATTAATTAATTAAAATTATTTAAGTTGGGTATAACTCATAAACCAATTTATCATCCTTAATTTTAATTGACTAGTTCAAATCGGCCCTTAGAGGGTAGTCGAGCTGGTGAAATGAGGGGACATGAGGCTAAAAGGTCTTGTTGTTCGAATCCTCTACTTACACTCTCTCGATTGAGCCTGTTGTACAGGGCTTGCTTAGTGTGGAGTACCTAATTGGCGTAATTTGCAGGCTATTGCATCAATCCGAAGATTTACCTAGTATGCATATAAAAGATAGCGATTGCGAGTTCCTCCGCCCTGAAAAAAAAGAGAGACTAATTCAAATCATTTAGGATGGGTCCAATTGACAAGCTAATTTATAATCTTTAATCTAAATTGAAAATTAAAGTTATATTGGTTTAAAATTTAAACTAAATTATTTTTATAATGTAAAAAGCCTTTAGAGAAGAGTGATCTTCTTGAAAAAGCTTAAAAGCCATTTTAAAGCAACGTAGTATATCTTTCCAAGCCTTCTCCTTGCTTTTCAAGTAAGCAAAAGTATAGTTTTTAAGTTTAAAGTCGAAGCACAAAAGGTTGAAGGAAACCACTTTCTCCATTGTTGGGCACTAACTTTGGGGAAAGTGGGTTTGAGGAGTAATTAAGCATTAAGCGTCCTAAAAATATTGTATATTTTAATTAAAATTTTTTAAATTACCCAAATAAGGCATATGATTTAAAAAAAACCGATGATTTATATGTCCAACCTTACTCTAGATTGGGTTGGACTAGACTATAACCCTATGTTTTAGGCCTAAGCTTTAGTCCAATTGAATACGATTTTTTACTTTTAAAATTTTGAAAATGATATCATTTTTTCAAGACGATATCGTAGTCCGAGTCTAAATTTGGCCCAAAATCTGACTCAAGCCTATCACAAACTTAATCAATTCAATATCAAAGTTGTTGACTTTAGGTTGGGTTCCGCTAGTCGAATTGAGCTAGACCAAACTTTTTTTGTCATCCCTAAAGAGGTGAACTAAGAGCCCAACTTGGAGCTAGCATAATATTTTACTACAAGTTAAATGCTTATATTAACGTTTGAACTTGGTGTTAATTTTTTTACTTACATTATGGGTGAGTAGTGTCCATACTGATTAAATTTAAGTTTAAAAGAAATTAGAGATAACATATTTAAAAATATCCAACTTTTGAGATTTTTTACATTCATATCAAACTTTTTAAATTTTTTAATTTAGTGATTAATATTTCAAAATTTGTATAAATCAAATCAAAATATTATTTTTGCTGATATGGCTAATAAATGAATATTTGGGGAACATGCCTTATCAACAACAATATCTTTTAATATGATTTATATAAGTTTTAAAAAATTAGTTACCAAATTGAAACTTCAAAAAAGTTTGAAAATGAATTAAAAATATTAAAAATTAGGCACTATTTGTGGATAATTTAGTCATTTCCTGTAAAGTTGGACAACCATTAATTGTAATTTTTGGTTTTTTCAATAACTTATTGGTTAAGTTACGTAATTTGATCTAGATAATGTAATAAATTGGCCCAAAAATGATCTAAGTCAATGGTTCAAAGTCCAGGAGGAAAATGGATCTCGATGAGTGTGGATTGAACTCATATCGACTTGTAATGTGGAAGCCCGATATGAAAACTACATATAAAGATTAAGGTCTCCTGTAGTTGCTCATATCATTCGTAAGCATATGAATTTTTTGACCTGTTAAAAGTGCTTACGTTTTGAGAAAATTGTAGAAAGATGTTAATCACGTGTCGGTAAATGATTTCTATGAAAGTCCCAGAAGATTAGAGCTTGTTTGGCCACGAAAACTTGTTCGGAAGTTGGAATGGAACCAAAATAAGGTATTCTGCATTTCCTTCATTTATTTCTCTTTCATGAATGATCCAAGACACGTAATAAGGTCCATGCTATATGTTACATGTGGTATCAGAGCGGTTACATGATCGGGTTGCCAGAAACAAAGGTTTGTTCGATTTTCATCCATTAGGGTTTTTGTTGGTTTTTGATTCGTTTTTCGATTTTTTTACATATATGATTGTGTGAAAGTGGTATACATGAGGTTAGGTGTCAAAAACGGGCCATAAGTGCAAAAAAGGCTCTTAGGGCTGCCGAAAATCATCCTCCTCGTTAAAGGGAGATTGCATCGTCAGGTGCATGCACCATATGCGCCTGATGGTACTACAGTAACCATTCAGAGCGGTTTGGATAGCACCCGACACGTGGATGACGCAGACGGGAACATGTGGTGCATGGTGACGTGTGCATTACAAGTGCCACCAATAACCCCTGTGCGTCTGTGCACATGAGGCGTTTGAGAAGCATGTGCCAGACGCCTCTGGCTCGCTTTGGTGTGGGGGCATGCACCGCACACGTGCCCCAGCCACGCGCAATCATTACTTTGGGCTAACATCAGCGTTGACGTCAACACCAAAAAAAAAGGAAAAATTTTATGATTCACGTAAGGGTGCCCCGTGTCCGTTTAGGTTAGTTTTCAGGCCAAGGGAATTTTTAAAGTGAATTTTTCAATTTTTCTGGATAAATTACGTTGGTAATTTGATTATGGAAAAGTTTTTAAAGCTAATTTTGAGCAAATTTTCGTGCTCGAACTGCACATAAAGGAGACACTTAAGGTTTTATGTCTCGTATGGTAGGTTAAGTATTTGGGAAAGCATAACAGTCACAATGATAGAGAATTTTTAAGATAAAAGTCTCAAATAAAGTTTAAAGACAATGTTCTCAGTACCAGTATGTGATTATTTGACTGTGCATTTGGTTTTTTCTATTTATAGTTGATTTTCACATACAATATGCTGGTATAGAATGTGAGGATAACGTAAGGATGTATCCTTCGTGTTTGTGGTCTTTTTGGGTACTGGTGAGATTGAAGTTACCACAATGACCTTTCAAGTCAATATTTGAATTGTATCGCTTGTATATTGGGGCGTGTCTCTGGTCTCATATTTGGTTATTTTACCCATATGTGTTGACCTTACATGAGATTTTAAGATGTACATAAAGGCACAAGATGAAAGAAAGTTGTTGCTTTAATTATCTATTCACCTAGATGTGGTAGTGCATGAGAGTTGATAGTTTGCACTCTGATCGCTTTTATGTGGAGGTTTAATTGTATATATTATGTATTCAGCCTACTTGTGTTTCATAATATGTGTGATCAGATTCTTAGCATAGATATTGTTTTAATGCTTTAAGTATCCCTGTTATCCTGCACTTGTACTAATCTTTACATTGCTCTATTTTGTAATCACCTTTTTGGTAAACAACAATGCAATCACGATTGAGACCTTGATATGTTTCAATTTTAAGAAGTGGAAGAAGGATGTTGAGTTTGTCCTAGAGATGGCCGACATCAACATGACGATGCTAGTTGAGAGACGTTCTCCACTTTCTGATATCATCTCGGAGTAAGGCGGTTATGGCAATCTAGGAGGGATTAAATAGGATGCGTTATTTGACCATTAAGAGGTTGATCCCGGATCATCTGCTAAGCGGATTACTGAACACAATCAAAGCAAATGAGTTCATGGATAGTATTTTCCAGAGGTACAAGGTGTCTTTCCATGAGGAGCAAAGCACTTTGATTAAAGACTCATTCTCCATGAGATCCATAGGAGAAGGAGGCGTCAGATAGTATATCATCAGGATGGTTTACCTTTAAACTAAATTGAAGACACTAGATGTACTCATTCCTGACACACTTATAGTACATCAAGCACTTAATATGCTCCCATGAGAGTTTGAGATGTTGGTGATGTCATACATCTTTAGGATGAGGCTTAGGACATCAATGCCTTGATTTCCCAATGTGCTACTGCTGAGGAGAAGCTTAAAAGTTCTCCTCATATAGCCCTGTATGCAGCAGCTAAAAGTAAGGGAAAGGTGAAGCCCCAATAATCTAAGGGTAAGGGTAAGAAATGTGAACCCTCGCCACAGATTCAGATTGGACTATCTAGCATTGCTAAGGGCTCACATGACATGAAGAGTATGAGGTGCTTCTTTGGTATGAAGAAGGGCATAGGAAATCTAATTGCCCAAAGTACAAACTTTGGAAGGTTAAACAGAAGCTATCGAGTAACTCCTCGGCCTACATGATTCATGAATCCAACTTAGTTATAGCCACATCAAGTTCTTGGTGGCTAGATAGTGGAACTTCTAATCATGTTGCTTCCATAATGCAGGGGTTCAGATCCACAAGAAGGCTGACTAAAAGAGAGGAGAAGCTGATGGTCGACAACAATGAAGAGGTGGAGATTTTGTATGTAGGAGATATATGCTTGATCCTTGATACAGGGTTTATCCTGATTTTACGAGACATTTTTTTTATACTGTCTTTTAGATGGAATATGATCTTTGTATCAGTTTGGATAAAGAGGATTATAATTTTTTATTTTTTGTTTCGGTTGTAAATATTTCTATTAATGCAAGACATATAGGAATTGCCTTCTTATCCTATGAATTATATAGAATGTGTCTTACCCCTAATGAAAAGTATACTTATTCTTATATTGTCGAACTTGTTACTAGTAAGAGAGCCTTTATAAAGGAAACATCGCACATGTTGTGGCATAAACACCTTGGCCACATTTCTAGGGAGAGGGTTGAGAGATTGAAAAAGGATAACATTCTCCCAACTCTGAGCATCGATGATCTAGAAACATTTATTGATCATTGCAGGGTAAGTTGACCAAGATAAAGAAAAAAGGTTGACTTATGCTTTTTGGTTTATTGGACCGCATACATACAGATGTTAGTGGTACTTATACAGCCACATTGTTCAATGTTAGATATTTTATGGCGTTTATAAATAATTATTCCTACTATGATTATGTGTTCTTACTTAAGGAAAAGTCTGAAGTTTTTGATAAGTTCAAGATTTTTAAGATTAAGGTTGAGAACCAGTTAGGCAAATCAATAAAGATTGTCAGATCTGATCAAGGAGGGGAATAATATGACAGACATGGGATTGTAAGACAAGAAAAGGGTCTGTTTGCTAGGTATTTGGAATCAGTTGGAATAATGACTCAATTCACTATGTCAGGAATTGAATCAATTCACTATGTGGTCGAAAAGTGCAATCGCACCCTAAAGGACATGATGAGGTCAATGTAGAGCAGGACTAACCTATTCGAATACCTTTGGGTCGAAGCCATCAAGATAACATGATATATCTTAAATAGAGTCTTAAGTAAGTCAGTACCTAAGACACCTTTTGAACTAGGGAAAGAGTGGAAATCAAGCCTTGCACACGTTCATGTCTGGGGTTGCCTTGCTAAAGTACAGTTATATAATCCTTATGAGAGTAAATTGCAACCTCGTTGCTATCTAGTGGGATATCCTGGCCACTCTAAGGGCTATATATTTTATTAAAGAGGAGGAGGGCCATAATACTGGAATCAAAGACGACTAAGTTTCTAGAATACAATATCCATGACGAGGGTGAACCCTCGTACCCTCCAAGAGATAGTAGGACAAATACTACAATCATTTCGTATCCGTTGCTCATACAGTCAAGCCCAATGGATTAAGGTCTGGGTAAAATTCCTAAACAGACACATGAACTATACCTGTTCAGACAGAGGTTCCTAAGGTATAAGAACTTATGCAGTTGCGTAGATCTACCAAAGAGAGACAACCTGCTATCTCATCATATTATATAGTTTATTTGGGTGAGCAAGACTATGCTATAGGACATTTTGTGGATCTAGTCACTTTTACAAAAGTCGTTTATGGATCCTATCAGACTTGTGATGGGAAGCAATGAAGGATGAGATGCAATCTATGAGGCACAATAAAGTATGAGAGCTAGTTGATTTACCTCAAAATTCAACATTGCAGACCTGTCAGTTGCAAGTGGCTATTTAAGACCAAGAAAGATACATAGAGTCAAGTTGAGCGATTTAAGGTGCAATTGGTTGCCAGGGGATTCATTCAGAGAGAAGGAGTTGACTTCAATTTTACCTTTTCTCCTATATCCTATAAGGATTCATTTAGAGTGATTACGACAATAGTAGTTCATTATGATGTGGAGTTATATCAGATGGACATTAAAATTGATTTTCTAAATAGTGATCTTTATGAGGAGGTCTATATGGAGCATCTTAAAAGTTTTTAGGTTCAAGGTGCAACTGACAAAGTTTGTAAGTTGACCAAATCAATATACAGTTTGAAACATGCTTCTAGACAATATTACCTAAAGTTTGATGAGGTTTTGACCTCTTTCGACTTTATGGAGAACAAAGATGAAAGATGCTTATATTATAAGGTCAGGGGAAGCAAAATTATCTTCCTATTACTGTATATGGATGATATATTGCTCGTGTCAGATGACTTGACCATGTTGCATGAAGTTAAGCAACTTTTGGCTAAGTATTTTGACATGAAGGACCTAGGTGAAGCATCTTTTTTCCTTGGTATATAAATTCACTAGGACAGATCTCAACACTCATTAAGCCTCTCATAAAGAGCATACATTGAGTGAGTGCTACAAAGGTTTAATACGGCTGAGTGTATACCTATTGTAGCACCTATCTCTCATTGTGAGAGATTACCTTTGGCACAGTGTCTAAAGAATGAAGTTAAGAGAAAGATTATGAGGAATGTTCTGTATTCTAGTGTGGTCAGTAGCCTAATGTATGCCCAAGTGTGCGCTAGACCAGACATTGCATTTGTTGTTGGACTATTGGGTTGATATTTAGGTAACCTAGGTGTAAACCATTGAAATGCAATTAAGTGAGTGTTGAGATACCTAAAGGGTACTAAGGATTATATGTTGACATACAGGAAAGTCAATGATTTAATCCTCATAAGATATATAGATTCCGATTTTGCTATATGTCTGAATGATCGCAAATCTAATTCAGGATACATTTTTATAATGGTGGATAGTTCAATATTGTGGAAGAGTGTCAAGTAGATACTAGCAACTTCCTCGACCATGCATGCAGAGTTTGTTGCATGCTATGGAGTTGCTACATAGGCAGTTTGGCTTAGAAACTTGATTTCTAAGTTGTCTATGATAGATTCGGTAGCTAGACTCATTCAGTTGTATTGTGATAATCTTGTTACAGTGTTTTTTAGTAACAACAATAAGAATATCACAAGGTCTAAGCATTTGGAGGTCAAATACTTGACCATAAAGGAGTTGATTCAGAAAGATGATGTCAAAGTGGAGCATATAAGTACTGAGGAGATGTTAGCTGATCTGCTAACTAAAGGACTTCGCCCTTTAGTGTTTGTTAACATTTATCCAGTATGGGGGTGTTAAGGTCCTCAGACAGTGGTAATTGTGGATCGTTGTATTTCCTCTTTGTATACATTTTGATATATTATGACGTTATGATTATTTATTAATATAGATGATCATCTTTTTATCCTCAGTAATAATTGTTCTTGTGTATAGTCATAATACATACGAAAGTCTTAAGATTTATGTCAATTTTAAGCATTTTAAAGGTCATTGGGCATATATACAGATTGACCTTAAGTTTATGTCATTTAGATAAATACATTTTTAAAGTGGATATCCATACGTTTAAACATGACATATGATGATATAAGTTCTTTATCCTATAAAGGTTCTTTAATGCAGTTGAACATTTAGTTAGAGAGCATAAAGGTTTTCTTTAATGTTGTTTAACATTCCGTGAGAGAAAACTAATGTGTTAGCATTTGGTTAGAGAAACAGGATTTTTCTACTGCGGTTTAGCATACGCAGTTTAGAATAAAGTTGTAGAAATCGAGACCTACAAATAAAGATGATATTAGATCATACATGTATCATCCTAATTTGCCACACTTCACTTTCTCATTCATATTACTAAGGTATTAGATATTCGTGATTATATTGGACTTGTGTCGTACATGACATATGTGTTTGATTTTTTTAGGCATCAAAAGCCTTGCGGGACGGAATGCTAGACTTTCATAATCTTTTGATCAAATGTTTTTAACTTTTAAATTTGATACTAATACAGTATCGTAACTTAACCGAGTTTTCAAATTGTTTTTAAACTTGAGTCAAAACTACAATTGATGATTGTCCAAAGGGGAGAATGTTGGATAATTTAGTCATTTCCCATAAAGTTGGACAACCATTAATTGCATTTTTCGATTTTTCAATAATTTATCGATTAATTTACGTAACTTGATCCAAATAAACGTAATAAAGTGACTCAATAAATGATCTAAGTCACTGGGTCGAAGTCCAGAAAGAAAATTGATATCGATTAGTGTGGACCAAACCCATATCGGGCCTGTTATGGAAAAATCCGATGTGGAAGCTATATATAAAGGTTAAGGTTTCCGTAGTTGCAAATATTATTCGTAAGTATACAGATTTTCTAACCTATTAAGAGCACTTACGTTTTGAGAAATTTAAGTGCAAAACAATTTCATTTTCGAAAGTGACATGAAAGAAGAGTGACCTTAGAACAACTCAAAACACTTTTAAACGGACTCAGACAACTTATTTAAAAGAATACACTCTTGATCCGACTCTTCAATTATAATACATACTTACACAGATGATATTAGCCTTAGCAAATTAACTTCGACCTGACCGACTCTAACGGTGCAAATTCTCTTTTAATTCAAAATGGTATTATTATATCATAATGAGATTATTTTAGTATGTAAATTTAAAAAATTTAAGATCGAAACTGATATTATTTTATAAAGTGAAATCAAATCAAAAACTCCGATCACACAAATCAAATTCAACTAGACTTGGGCAGCCTATTATTAGGATCCGCTCCTAATCAGGTCCGACTTGGCTCATTATTTTTTGTAAAAAGATACATCGTAGAATGTTCGTTTCCATTTATTTATAGACATGCCAGGCCATTTACATCGTAGAATTTTCGTTTCCATTTATTTATAGACATGCCAGGCCATTGCTGCTGAGAGAACTCTTGAGTCTCATGGTTGATTATGATCTGAGAACCATGAAGAAGATGGTATGGGCTTGGAAGGAGGCCTAACTGAACGTGGGGTTGGGTTAAATTTTCCATAGTCGTTGTTGATGTTAACTACAGTTAAAAGCCTTCCATGATCAATTGCCAATTCGTCCTCCAATGGCTCCCTTGATAGTTCCTGGCACGTAAATAAATATAACAAAAATAATTAATTCACCA
>JAOSBN010000178.1:45855039-45865317 GCA_027563595.1 Erythroxylum suave | reverse complement strand
TAAAACGATATAATTTTAATCAATTACTTAAAAATTAACTAAACAAAAAGTGTTTATTTTGATTTCAAACGGAGAAAGTGTTGGAAAAATTACGACAATTAACATAAATTGACTGCAAGGGCATAAACTAACAGAAAATACTCACCTCCAAAAGAAGTTAGGAATGATGCAGAGACGAGGAGGAAGAGAAGAGTAGTTTTCCTAAGAACCATGGCATTCTTGTTTGAGCAACTTAGAGTATCTTTGTAGACCCTCTTACTCTTTTTCAATAGAATAAGCCTAAATATATACTATCTAAATTCCAAAACACCACCAACTAGAGTTACTTAAAGTGGCAATCATGAAATTTGATTTTTTGTTGACTAAAGCAAACAAAAAGTTTTGGTTTTGAGCTTAAAAATGGAACAAGATTGGTTGAAGGAGACCACTTTTATGTCGCTAGGCACTAAGTCTAGGAAATTATGGGATTTGTGGAATAATTATAAGCAATATAATTTTAATAATGATGATGGCTATTGGAAATTATCAAATTCTACCGTTCATATGTAGTCATCTTTGTCTGTCTTAGAACTCTTACGGAAGTCGGCCCATATATTTTCAACCTAACATTTTCCATCAATTAGAATTTGGTGCATAATATTATAACTTAAAGTGGAAAGAGAATTCAACCTAACATTTTACTTCAATTAGAATTTGGTGCATAATATTATAACTTAAAGTGGAAAGAGAATTCTACTCTAATTTTCAACCTGCCATTTTATATCAATTAGAATTTAAAGTTTAGGTTTTGAGTTTAAAATGGATACACAAGAGAATTCCATCCATAGAATTTAACACCATCTGTTGATCTATAGATGACATATGATAGGGGATGAATTATGTCACTACAATAGATAAGCTTATTGGCAATGAAACCAAACGTCGCTAAATAATAGAACATCATCGTAAATATTAATTTGCGATGAAAAATAATCGTCGCCCTAATGATCGCTGAATTCCGGTAACAAAACAATATCCGCACCGTTTTCTTGAAATCGTCGCAAAAAAGTTTTGGACACACAATAATTTTGTCGGTAAAATATATAATTAACGAGAACGAAGAACGTCGTACATATATAGGATTTTGCGAGGTATATGTTTTACAAAATGTTGTTCCTTTTATGATGTTTTTTTAGTTAGTCGCTAAAGGCTTAGTTTTAATGATGATTTATAAAATCATCGCTATATGATAACTTTTGCCAACGATTTTTTAAACGTTGCAAAAAAAGAAGCTAAATGTCTACTTTGTTATAGTGTGTGTGTTTTCACTTTTTGCCTTATTTTTAAATTGATAAATAAATGATTTACTCTAATTTTTTATTATGACAAACTCATATATGATAAGTGATTAGAATAATAATTAATAAGCATAAAAATATAAATTATAGTAGTTCGGTTAAATAATCTATTATTTAGCCAACACTTACTTCTTAAGTTTCATATAGAAATATAATCTTTTCTTTAGTGGATAAAGAGAAACTTCTTATGCAATATTCTCTTTGTTATGGATAAAGTGTAATTTTTATAATCATCTTACTTTATCACACGAGTGAAGAATAACCCTTTATAAATCTTGTTTAAAGTTATTTGGTACATCCAAGTAGAGTATAATAGGGCGCTTAAGAGAACCAAGTTGAAGGAACTTAGCAAAGTGACCTCGTAACTTTGAGAGAAGAGGTGCTCTTCTATCTTTTGATTAGGAAAGTGGCGCATGCTGGGGGGTAACAACTTTTTCTTAAAAACACAGAACTCTGAAAAGTGGTAACACGATGTATAGAGTCTAACACCTGCCTGGTGCTGGTAGGTCGGAAGGAGAAGTGTTATAAGCTTTGAATGGAAGCCATGTGTATCCAAAATAATTTCACCAATTGCTATAATTGTATAACCATATATCTTAAATCATTACTCTCTTGCTCACACCAATAAACAAAAGTTCAATATATGTTATTTTATCTACATTTGCACCTTTTAGTATTTCAAGGCTCTTAGAAAAATTTCTAGTGTGTTAAAGGTAATTCTCACAACTCATGTATAGTATATTCATTTCGATCAAAGTAGTAACAAACTCACGTAACATATTATCAAGAGACATTGGTCGATCACATTGTCATTCTGGTCTATTAGTCTATCTGTAATTCAAATATTAGTGTCTGAATCATACCAAACATCTTAAAACAAGTTTTTTAAAAACTTTTCAAATTCTTTCAAATATCAAAATATAGTTATTTGAGAAAATTTTGATCTATTTTAATAGTTTCCCAAAAAGTGATTTGATAATCAAAACGATTAATTTTTTTTTCAAATTTCTTCTTGATTATGATAAAATATGTACAATATACTTCACATGCAAATGATATTGAGTCCTAATTTATTAAATTCCTAAAATAAGGTTAAGACTGAGTATAAGCAATTGTATAATGCTAGTTCATTCAATTAACTCCTCTATTCGCTTTTTTGAACTTATCTTTTACTTATTAACTTCCTAATATCACTAACTAGTTTTGTTACATGATGCCTATAGATTAAAATTTCTTATGATCCAGCACATGTAAGTTCATAAAAGAAAACTTGAAAAAATGTAAATAGCCATGTTTATGATGAACATACACACAAGCATATACTTACACTTTCCTACTAAAAAAAATGCTTTATTTTTTTTTAATTTTTACAAGGAAAAGATCCAAAAAAAAAAAAAGACACAAAGAAAATAAAACACCACTAGTGTAGTATTCGACGATATGATTCTCCTTGCATGTCACGGACCAAAAACTCTTAAGTGATCCTCAGCGGCTCCCAAAGAATATGCAGTCCTAGGCTGGATAGCCAAGCGAACGATGCCAAACTGTCTGCACACTGGTTCCCTTTTTGATAGATATGTTTCCATTGCACCTCTCATTCCTGGTGGATTAACGCACGTATACCTATGAGCAAAGAATTTTCCTTAGAGAGAACTAAATGAGAAGATGAAGAGAGAATGTTAATAACCTCTAAGGAATCCACTTCAACGAGCACACATCTATAGCCAAGCTCTCAAGCTAAGGTGAGGATCGAATGGACGCCCCAGAGTTCCGTAACCCTCACCAATATTCTGTTGAAAGCCACCACACTACTGGCCCTGGTTGTTCCGAATTAATCCTCCAGCAGTTGCTTGATTGGAACCTGGTTTAAATGCGCCGTTTGTATTTAATTTTACCCATCCCTTCGGTGGTTTTGTCTGCCCAACGAAACTACCCAAATAGACGACCTAATTCCTAAATACTCGGTTTCCATAGTGTTGACCCGTTTGACCCAACGAGTGTATTCTAGTACAATCCTAGATCCTATCTCCGACCATACATACCCATCCTCAAAGAGAATTTTGTTACGCCGTTGTCAAACAAACCAACATGTAATGCCATAAATAGTAGAACATGGTATCTGACGTAGTGGAACCTGTGTCATTAGGTTAAACTACATCCACATCACTTCCGTTTGTTGAAAAAAGTTCGCATCTATCACTGCAGTTGGAAATTGCTTCCAAAAGGATTTCACTCTGGGGAAATCCCTTATGGCATTTAATATGAACTCTTCTTGTCCATAGACTTTACAGCTCCTATCTATTGAGATTTGTCGAACCACTTGTTGGTGGTTAGTTAGGAGTTTTCTCTTAGCCAAAAGGCAAAGAAAAGATCAAAATTTCTAAGGCCCATCCCAATTCCAGATTAAGTCCCAGAATTTGGGGGACACTTCTGGGGAGTTATCTTCAATAAGGTCATAGGCAGACGCCACTGTGAAGCTTCCATGGGATGTGGGCCCCTACACCACACTATCTTCGCGTCTGCTTACTCCATTGGGAATGGACTCCACAATAGCCATATAAGTTGTGCAAGGAAGAAAGTGTTGGAATAGTTGCCATTGCCAGAAACCTGTTTTGTTGGTATAATATGAAACTGTCACATAAAGCTCTCTGTCTAGAATCGGAGTAGTTGCCACCCAAAATAGTGGGCCCCAGTCCGTTAACAAATTATCCAGCTAGAATAAAATACGCTGACCATTACCCAGCTTCTAGTTTAATCCTTGGCGTACAAAATGCCACACAGCTAAAATCCCCCTCCAAGTTACAGAAGCTCCTGTCCTGTTTAACATGATTGGGTGGTGGTTATCGAGTCTGTATTTTGCCCTCAAGATCTAAACCCGGAAAACATTAGGCTTAGTAATCAATTCTCATCCTAACTTTGTGAGTAACGCATCACTGGATAAACGAATATGCTTAATGTCGAGCCCCCCTACTTTTTTTGGTTGACATACTGCTTCCCAGCTGACCAGATGCAGTTTTTGCTGAACATCTATTGATCCTTATATAAAATTCCTCATTAATTTCTCCAGTTCATCGCATAGTTGCCGTGGGAGTCTTACTGGCCGCATCGTGTAGATTGGCAATGATGCTATTGCAGACTTGGTTAGTGTTACTTGGCTTGCTAGAGACAAAACTCAAGCTCGCCAACCCGCTAATTTCTGATAGGCCTTGTCAAGAATGTACTGATATGTGTTTCTCTTGGTACGCTCGTGAATTAACAGAACTCCTAAATATTTGTCAAGATTTGTGGTACAGGCCGGAATATGAAGGGTTTGACTGAGCTAATTCGCTTTGGCTCGAGGGACGTTCTTGGAGGAAAAAATTCTTGTTTTCTCGGTATTAACCTTTTGACCTAATGCCTAACAAAAGGAGTCCAAAGTGCGTGCAATTATCTGGGCTTGAAATTCCGTTACTTCAGCAAACAGGATGAGATCATTGGCAAAAAAAAGGTGGGGGATTAAAGGCCCTTTAGGACTCAGTTTAAGAGGTTTCCAATGTCCTTGTGCCTCATGTAAGATAAGGTGACTTATCCGTCCCATGCATAACACAAAAAGATAGAGCGAGAGTGGGTTGCCTTGCCGTATACCATTGGAAGGAGTGAAGGGATCAGACAGGGTGCCTTGTCACGCAATTTGCAATGACACCGTTGTGACATATTTCATAATGACGATTAGTAAGTTAGCCGAGATCCCAGTTTTCATTAAAGTATCTTGAATAAAGTCCCATCGGAGACGATCATACGCTTTTTACAAATCTACTTTAATAACAAAATACCCGGTCTTCCCCTTCTTTTTTCTCATCGTATAAATAATCTCTTGTGCTATGATGATATTATCTGTAATATGTCAGCCAAATATAAAACTACATTGAATGACAGCTACTAGGTGATCTAAATGGGGTTTCAGTCTATTAACAATGACCTTAAAAATTATTTTGTACATCACTATACACAGGCTAATTAGGCGAAGCTGAGTTATATTAGTCGTAGACGGAATTTTGGATATCAGTACTAGAATGGTATGGTTTTGTACTAGAATGCTTTATTTATACATAGATGAAACGTAATATTAGGATCCAAAACTGTACTGCACCTCGAAAGTATAACCTAGGACTTGGTACGTATAAACATCCAAAGTACATACCTACACTGATCATTTATTTAGGTATAAGCTTTGACTGCTATGTACTAAGAACTCTCAGGCTCGGCTGCTGTTTATGTTAATTTGGTATGCGCTTGAAAGGAGGCCTGACAACTGTTGGTGCTGAATCATATTCTCCGTAGTCTTTGGTACTAACTCTTGAAAATCGTTCATGAACTGTAGTCGTTCCATGTCCCTGATAAATAAGAACACAAGTCAGTGATTTTACATTTTCCAAAAGAATATTCTGAAACCAATCGAAATGAGATATATAAACTCTTCGATCTTTGAAGAGGAAGACTCTTTATTGTTAAGGAAGCAAAACCCAGATGGGAAACAGCTCAAGATTGAGTGAAATATATGATTCGTCATTCGTGACAAACCTCGTCAACTTGCTCAACCAAGTTCCTCATGAACTGGGATCGTCGACCTGTGAAGGAAAGTTTCAAGAAAAAGCAGGGAATTTATACTTGTTAGCTTGAACATATCGGATAGCCACTTAGGAAAGTTATGTGATCAAGGGAGTATCTATAACTTCTAATGATAATCTGAACTTGGTCTGGTTCTATCTGGGTACATCTAAACCTGTTTGAAGCTACCTTCCATGGCTTCTCTGGTGAAAGAATTCTGATAATGCGCCAATTAAAACTACAGAGAAAGAATAGTAAATGTAAACCCACCTGCAGAAGTTGACGGAAATGATGCAGAGACCAGAAGGAAGAGAATCATCATCTTCTTGAGAAGCATGACACCCATGTTTAAGCAAGTCTCTTGCTGGAGAATAAACCTAAACAAAAGCTTGCTATCTATATTCTAAAGAAAAACTGAAGTGAAGCAAGATTGGAAGTTTATTAAGTAAAGGCAACAAAAGTTTGGCCTTTTTTTTAAAAAGTTTGAAATTAGAAGCAGAAAGGTCTAAGTAAGAAGACCAAGTTTCTGTTTCTGGGACAACCAAGTCTATGAAGTTAGTGGATAATCAAATCAGATAACTGCATTGAGTGTGACTTCCAATGAAAATTATCAAAATCTCCCCCAAACCCTCGCATCTTATGAAGTGCATGGTTTTATTCTCATCTTCATCGTCTTGCTATACCTCAAGTTTTACCAAAACATGTCATTTTTGGGTAGGGGGTTAGGCTTTTTGGGTTATTCTGATGTCTTTTATGGTGTCATCTACGTGACTAATGTGAAACTTTAACTTAACAAAATTGTAAGCAAAGGGTAGAATTTTCTCTTTATATTTTCTTAAAATGTCTAAGTTAGTCTTTACCATTATTTATGGAATCATGTTATACTCAAACGTTTTCAGGATAGTAGTAGTAGTACTCTAAATCTTAAGCGAGTTAAGCTTTTGACAACTTTTAGTATATAAGTCATAAATTTAGTTTATGTCTTGTCTCAAATAGAAAATTTAGACCTACTAGATATTGACGTGATCTTAATTCTTAAGAATGATTTTTTTAAATATTAGTTAAAGATATGATGTTTCACGAAAGATATAAATAAGCCCTTATAGTTATCTTTAGTATCACTTTTGAACCTTACTAAGAGTATGATGAGTATTACTTTAGTAATATTAGAGTATAATAAACACCATTTTAGTAATGTTAAAGTGTGAAATGGTACCAAAAATATTATCTGAAACATTAAAATATAAATCACACTTTTAATAAGAAAAAGAGATATAAGCAAGATTTAGTGGACCAGATAAAAATTTGGAATTAAGTAGTTTGTTTAAATTGTAATAGAAATATCTTTAATCTGACATTGTAATATGATTTATTTATTGTTTTATCACATTGGTATTGTTTATAATTATAAAGATAACTCATATTCTCATATAACTTATAATCCAGATTTTAAAACTTTATTACTATAATTAAGAGCATTTTTTGATGGCTTAATAAGTTATATATATATATATATATATATATATATATATAATATGAGTTATCTTTATAATTATAAACAATACCAATGCCTTAGGGGTAGTCGAGCTAGTAGAGTAAGGAGATATATGGTTAAAAGGTTCTGTATTCGAATTTCCTACTTAAACATTCTCTACCAAGTGTAGAATTAGGGAATGAATACAGTAACTTTAAGTGGCTCTTGCATTACAAAACCGCCAACGCCGCTTGCACCTTAATCTTTTCTTTAACTTTCCATATGTGGATCTCAGTGTATGGTGAATCATCCTCAATTTCGATACATGATGAGGAAGCCAGGGGACATTGGCCAACATAGTCCTGAAAATACCCGCCCCCAAATATCATTCCAAAACCAGCTGCAGGATCCACCATAACATCTCTGGGAAAAGAAAAATACTAAGACATTTCCATCTGGATCAACAATATATAGATAAAATTGAATATAGAATCCCCGCATGTAGATTCATTGCAACAAAACAATAAGCCAACATCTTCTTCAATACATCTTTCTGACTGAAAACAATTAATACCGATAACATGACAATCTAATGTATGTTAAGATTTGTCCCAGTTGTATTTATTTGATTTTCCTGAATTTCCTGTGCCATTCTAGTTCAAACTTCAACTGTGTCAATAACAAAATTTTAAAGGTATCTTCACTTGTTCCATTTTCAAGCTCAAAACCAAAACTTTTTGTTTGTTTTAGTCCATAAAAAATCAAATTTCATTTTATCTCTAGGATTGCCACTTTAAGTAACTCTAATTGGTGGTGTTTTGGAATTTAGATAGTATATATTTAGGCTTATTCTATTGAAAAATAGTAAGAGGGAGTCTGCAAGACTGCAAAGATACTCTAAGTTGCTCAAACATGAATGTCATGCTTCTTAGGAAAATCACTCTTTTCTTCCTCCTCATCTCTGCATCATTTCTAACTTCCTTTGGAGGTGAGTATTTTCTCCATCCGAGATCAAAATAACAACTTTTTGGTTAATTAATTTTTACGTAATTGATTAAAATTATATCGTTTATTTGAATTGAATCCTGTTAAAAACAATCTTCTCAATTTCAAGTTTAATTCAAAATTTGTTTAACTCGTTAATTTTGAGTTGGATGAGTCGAATCATATTTCTATCTCTAAATCTTTTTTTGAGAAATTAAATTTTCTAAAAATATTTAAAGGTGGAATATTCAATTCAATCAATGTAGTAACAAACTCGCGTAACATATTATCAAGAGACATTGGTCGATCACATTGTCCTTCTGATCTATTAGTCTATCTATCATTGAAATATTAGTATCTGAATCATCGTATTTTTTTACCAAACATCTTAAAACAAGTTTTTCAAAACTTTTCAGATTCTTTCAAATATCAAAATATAGTTATTTGAGAAAATTTTGATCTACAACCATTTTAAAAGTTTCCCTAAAAGTGATTTGATAATCAAAAGTTTCCCAGGGCATCAGTCCAATGGCTCTGGACCTGCCTATCCCCAGCCAGGTGAATTCCCAGTTGGCCCAACTCCAACCCACTAATGCGGTCCACCATCTTGCGGATGAAATTTCTTCCCACATAGATATGCTATGTGATAGCCCCACGGTCGTCACGAATGGGTCCGACCCAGCGGGCCATGCTCCCATTCAAACATGTCTAGCGGGGCCCGCACATGATGCGCGAATCCTGAGGGGCCTCCCAACCTTCCCGACCGCCACTCCGGACCATGCTACCGAGCCCATCGGGCAGCCCCCTCCCCCCAGTGAGCCAAACCACGCAGCGGTCCCCGATCCACAGTCCCAAGGCGTCGGGGCCCCAGCTGAGATCGACCAAAAGGTGTGCTCCCAGTCAATTTCGGGTTCAGTTCCTTAAACTCCTTCAATTTTTATTATGTCTATACTCATTTGGAATTGCCAAGGGGCCGGAAGCCTCAAGTTCCTAACTATTTTGCGTAATCATATTCGTACTTATAAACCGGATATCTTGGCACTATTGGAACCTCGTATAAGTGGGTTGAAGGCGGATTGCGTTACCAAAAAACTAGGGTTTGACTATTCATTCCGAGTCGAAGCCATAGGGTTCTCGGGCGGAATATGGTTACTGTGGTCCAAATTGACAGAGATTTATGTCACTGTCACCTATCACCAATTTATTCACACTAATGCCCGAATCGGCCATTATAGTTTTGACTTTACGGTTGTTTACGCTAGCCCTCAAATTTCCACCCAGCACCTCCTCTGCCCTTTACTCTGATGGATAGGTTCCACCAGGGCTCGACCCTGGATTATCGGTGGGACTTTAACGCGAAGTTTGACCTCGCGGATAAACGAGGCGGCGCCTTAGCTTCTCGAGTAGTCTCACAACCCTTTCGGGATTGGGTGAATAGCTATGGCCTCCACGATTTGGGGTACTCTGGATCCAAGTTTACATGGCGCCAAGGCCAGATTCAGGCCCGATTGGACAGAGTGTTCGGCTCCACGTCCTGGCTAGAGGCCTTTCCTCACACAATTAACTGACATCTTCCTTTCCTCGGCTCGGATCATCATCCTTTGCTCGTCTCCTTCTCCAGTCCAGCCTCCAGGACCCGGGCCCCCTCCGAGTTCCGGTTCCAGAATGCTTGGACTATCTAAGGGGGGTTTGACACGGTGGTTGCAGCTCATTGGCACCCCAACGCGGAGAACGTCAGTCAGGCACTAACCACACTCTCCCTGTTGGACCCCGATTCTGGAGACCAACATTCGGAGTGATCATAGGTGAGCATATTATTCTATAGGGTTATTTCAAAGAAACCCTCATTAGCCAACATCTCACAAAGGTGGCGTGCCCACACCAGTCAATCATCAA
>JAOSBN010000178.1:45837313-45854939 GCA_027563595.1 Erythroxylum suave | reverse complement strand
AGTTCCTCATGAACTGGGATCGTCGACCTGTGAAGGAAAGTTTTAAGAAAAAGCAGGGAATTTATACTTGTTAGCTTCAACAAATCAGACAGCTGCTTAGGAAAGTTATGTGATCGAGGGAGTATCTATAACTTCTAATGATGGTCTGAACTTGGTCTGGTTCTATCTGGGTACATCTAAACCTGTTTGAAGCTACCTTCCATGGCTTCTCTGGTGAAAGATTTCTGATAATGCGCCAATTAAAACTACAGAAAAAGAATATTAAACGTAAACCCACCTGCAGAAGTTGACAGAAATGATGCAGAGACCACAAGGAAGAGAATCATCATCTTCTTGAGAAGCATGAGACCCATTTTTAAGCAAGTCTCTTGCTGGAGAATAAACCTAAACAAAAGCTTGCTATCTATATTCTAAAGAAAAACTAAAGTGAAGTAAGATTGGAAGCTTTATTGAGTAAAGGCAACAAAAGTTTGGCCCATTTTTTTTTTTTTAAAGTTTGAAATTAGAAGCAGAAAGGTCTAAGTAAGAAGACCAAGTTTCTGTTTTCGGGACAACTAAGTCTATGAAGTTGGTGGATTTAAGCAATTAATCAAATCAGATAACTGTATTGACTATTGAGTGTGACTTCCACTGGAAATTATCAAAATCTCCCTCAAACCCTTGCATATCTTATGAAGTACATGGTTTTATTCTTATCTTCATCTTCTATTCTTCTTGCTATACCTCAAGTTTTACCAAAACATGTCATTTTTTGGCATTTGGGTAGGGGTCGAGCCGTTTGGGTTATTATGAGGTCAAGTTCTAACTTGAATTTAACTTATTAATTGTAGACTACTAGAATTTTTAATATAGGTAGAGTACTGTAGAATTTACTAATAAGAATTGAACTTGGATCAACAATTGTTAAAATGAACAGAATTATTCATTTGGATAGTTGATCCTTACCACGTATAAATCTTTTAATATTTTCATATTTAGCCAATATAAGTTACTCTAATACTTCTCCGGAAGTACAACTGGGACTGGACATTCATTTGCCACTTGAAATAAACATAGTGATAACTGGAACGGACCGTTGGGACTAACTAGACATCCAAACAGACAACTGAAAAATTAATAATCCGAATGAAACCTACTCTAATACTGTATTCGAATTTTTAATATAGACAGAGTGTAGAGTCTACTAACAAGAATTGAGCTTGGGTCAACTATTTTTAAAATGACTAGAATTAGTCATTTGAATAGTTGACTCTTACCACTTATAAACCCTTTAACATTTTTATGTTTAGTTAATACGAGATACTCTAATATATATCAAATCAAATTGGATCTAAATTATCATATTATTCTCCATCGTTGATCGTAAAAGTTGTATATTTAGAGAGAATTTGGAAATTATGAATTACACTAAGTTTGTTTTAAACCTTTTCTATGGTGCCATCTAAGTGACTAATGTAAACCTTTAACTTAGCAAAATGTAGAACTTTCTCTTTATATTTCTTAAAATGTCTAATTTAGTCTTCACCATTATTTATGGAATCATGTTATACATTAACGTTTTCAGGATAGTACTAGTAGTACCCTAAATCTTAACAGCTTTTGACAATTAGTTCATAAGTCATAAATTCAGTTTATGTCATGTCTCGACTAGAAAACTTAAACCTATTAAGTGTCGATACGATCTAAAAACTGATTTATTTAAACATTAGTTAAAGATGTGATATTTCACAAAAGATATAAATAAGCCTTTATCGTTATCTTTGTTATCACTTTTGAACCTTATTAAGAGTATAATGAGTATTGTTTTAGTAATATCAACGTATAATAAACACTATTTTAGTAATTTTAGACTGTAAAATGGTACCAACAATATTATCAGAGAAACTTTTTGTGAAACATTAAAATATAAATCACACTTTTAATTAAAAAAAAGAGATATAAACAATATTGAGTGGATCAAATAAAAATTTGGAATTAAGTAGTTTGAAAACTAAATCAAATAATTTATAAAACGATATTATCTAATTTAAATGGTAGTAGAAATATCTTTAATCTTACATTGTAATATGATTTTATTTATTGTTTTATTACACTGGTATTGTTTATAATTATGATAATAACTCATATTCTCATATAACTTATAATCCAGAGTTTAAAACTTTATTACTATAATTAAGAACATTTTTTGATGGCTTGATCAGTTAATATATATATCTCTTTAGGGGGTGATCGAGTTGGTAGAATTAGGAGGTATGGGGCCAAAAAGTTCTGTATTTAAATCTTCTACTTACGCTCTCTCTATCGAGCCTATCGTACAAAATTTACCTAGTGCGGAGTACCAAATTGACGTAATTTGTAAGGTATTATATTAATCTGAAGGTTTATCCAATCCGCTTTCAAAAGATAACAACTAAGAGTAAAAAAAAGTCTATGTCTATGACATAGAAAAGGATGGATGGGAGAAACACGGCAAGAGTGGATTGACGATTGGAATATGTGACTTGTCATGTTTTATGATAGAATAATAGAAATTAAATAGGTGTAATTAAAAAAATGGTTTTGTGGAAGACCAGTGCTTCCCATTATCCCTAAAGACAAGGACAACCCACCAAATACAAGTAAAAGGAGGGTGGTGGAGTATAAAGCTAAAAGGAAACCACTTTGGAGTTTTAATTTAAAATATACCCTTATCCTTTGTTAAAAGGAGCCTTAGAACAGCATCTTTGGGTTACTTCCAAGTAATCAATTATTGGCAGCCTTGGACCGATTCCGACCCCTTAAAGAGTAGACTGACTCATGTTGTATAAAATAATGGTAATATGAATTATAATAAATATAGTGAATAATAGAATAATGAATAATGAAAATATATATGACTTTTATTCTTTGCTATATTAGAGAATATGAAGTATTCTCTTAAAATTATTACAGTGGTATTGTTTATAATTATTACTATCCAGACTCGATCACATTTGAATTCAAATTTAAGGATGTACTTAGTTTACTTAGGATAATAGTAATAAGAACTTTAATGAATATAGTAAAAAGTGAAAGTCTAGAATTTATAGGTATAAGAAGAAGTCCCATAAAATAGAGATTTTTTCTTTCGACCGTCTCTCAATTGTTGATACAATATACAAGGACTACTACTACAATAGTACTACACCCTTGATCGTGAAATATTGAGCTCTTGTTGAACTCTGTGAGTTGCGTGAAAGTAGGATACTCCAAATTCGGGAATTCAAGAGTTTTATAAAACGTCTACTTCTATTTCTTACTATATTCATTATAATTCTTATTATCATTCTCATAAGTGAACCAAATTCAACTTGAATTGAAAAGTATGGAATATTCCTTATGAGAACCAAATTCATTATGAATAGTTCAACTTGAAGTCCAAATTCAAATCCAATCGGTCCTCAATATATTGAGAAGTATGGAGTATTCTTCAAAAGAAGATATAAAAACAATATTCACCCAATTATAATATATTACCAACTATCTTTTTCATTCATTACCTATTCTTTTCCTCTCATACCAACTAACCAAACAATCCTTTAAATTTTTTTTGAGCCAGAGCTTGGACCCAACTCATTAGTAACTATAAATATTCTAACAAATTTTGTAACTTTGGTGGACAGCAAATTTCAGATAAGATTTATGCTTCAAATGCTCTTTTCGTTTCAAATACTGTGAGAACATGTGTAAACAGAGGATGGTTTGGCTTTAAGGATCAAGTTCTAAGCTCGTAATTTCCTATGAAAATAAGAATGGAAGTTGAGGTTAAATATATACTGCAGCATGTTCGTGTCTAGAAGTTAATTTGCAGAGCACCAATCCTCAAACTCATTCCATCGAGTAATCTCATATCAAAACTAAGTCATCAATATTTGAATGCATCAATGGATATGGGAAGAAGGGTGGACGTTAAGTATGGGTCGGACTGCAAAGAAGAAGTCGGCTGTAACTTCTTGCCGTCTTCGTGTCGCAAGCTGTTTTCCCGACTGTAAGCAGCTTTGGCTCCCTGAGAAGTACGAGACAATGAAAGGGATGTTCAAGTGTATACAGGAGAAGCAAGAGTTACACTCACCTGAAATATTATTCCCAGTATCTTCAATGCTTTTGCCCTCTGCCTCAGAACATCCCTGGACACACTAGGGTCCCCAAGTACCTGAAAACAGAATCTGAAGTCAACCAATCAAGACAAAAGTTCTACATCTCTATCTGAAAACATCAACCAGCAAACGGACTTTAGATAGTCCATCGACATGACAAAAAGATACAGATAACCCAAATTTTCTACTGCTCCAAGAAGATCTTGGATGGAGATATAACAATGAATATTCATCAGCTCAGGAAAAAGTATCCACAAGCTTGACAGACATGAGATAAAGTATTCTCAATATCACTAATGAATAGAACGTGGAGTCTCACTAAAAAAATTATAATTGGGTCAATTATTATCAAAATAACTAGAATTAGTCATTTAAATATTTGGATAATTAACCCTTACTATTTACAAACTCTTTAATATTTTCATGTTTAATCAATATAAAATATTCCAACATAGACCAAATCAAATTGAGTCTAAATTATCATATTATTCTCCATTGTTGACCATAAAAGTTGTATATTTAGAGAGAATATGGAAACTATGAAACACTAAATTTGTTTTAAACCTTTTTTTATGGTGTCATCTACGTGACTAATATAAACCTTTAACCTAAAAAATTGTAGGCAAAAGGTAGAATTTTGTCTTTATACTTCTTAAAATGTCTAATTTAGTCTTCACCGTTATTTATGGTTCATGTTACGCTTTAACGTTTTCAGGATAGTAATAGTAGTATCCTAAATCTTAACAGCTTTTGACAATTTTTAGTATATAAGTCATAAATTTAGTTTATGTCATGTCTCAACTAGAAAATTTAGAATTACTAAGTGTTGATGTGATCTTTAAATTGATTTCTTTAAACATTAGTTAAAGATCTGAAATTTCACGAAAGATATAAATAAGCTCTTATTGTTACCTTTGTTATCACTTTTGAAACTTATTAAGAGTATAATGAGTATTATTTTAGTGATATTAGAGTATAATAAACACTATTTTAGTAACGTTATAGTGTAAAATGTTACTAAAAATATTATCAGAGAATCACTTAAACTTTTTGTGAAACATTAAAATATAAATCAAACTTTTAATTAAAAAAAAAAGAGATATAAGCAAGATTGAGTGGATCAAATAACTATCAGATAAAAAACGATATTATCTAATTTAAATTGTAATAGAAATACCTTTAATCTTACATTGTAATATGATTTTATTTATTGTTTTATTACACTGGTATTGTTTATAATTATGATAATAACTCATATTCTCATATAACTTATAATCCAGAGTTTAAGACTTTATTACTATAATTAAGAGCATTTTTTGATGGCTTGATTAGTTAAAATATATATATGCCCTCTAAGGAGTGGTCAAGTTAGTAGAGTAGGGGGAAGAGACCAAAAGATCCTATGTTTGAATCCCCTACCTACACCTCTTAATAGAGCTTGTCATATAGGACTTACCTAGTGTAGAGTGCCTGGAATGTCAACCCTACGCAGGGACAGGCAGGACACCCGGCTAGGGCCCACCCTCACTGGCCCACCTTCAATACATCTAAGCTGCATTTTTTCAATATTTGAGCGGCATTTTGTTAGCATTTTTTTATTTAAAAAGGTAGTAAATCTTTGATGTTCGAAGAAAAGAAAGTTAACGTTAACTAATAGATAACTTCTTTTATTAGCTATATCACCGAAAAAGTTAGCACTAATTTTTAATCTTGGAAGCTAAATAACTTTCTTTAATATCTATACAACTTTAACTTATTATATTTATAAATACCTTTGAAACATTTGAGTGTATTTCTAATACTCTATTTTTTTTATTTTCACTAACATATGAATCTAAGATATTTCAAATTAAAAATTGGTGGCAAAAAAAATTTTACGATTATGTCTTTTTAGTTCTAAATGATAATTTAAAGGTAAATTTTCTGATTTTTTTTATTTATTTTTAACTTATTAAATATTTGAAAATATTATAATTAATTTGTAATTTGTCATTAACATGAACATTATATTAGCATTTTCAATCAAAACATAATATTAAATGATGTTGTGTTTATTTGTGTTTCTCCTTTTTTATTTTTATAGTACTTATTATTTATAAAAATATAATTAAACATTAAAAATAATTTAATTTTTGTAATTATAATTTTCATTATACTTTGTCACATGTAAAAATTATTGGATTTGTGTTTTTGTAGAGTTTCTAAAGTTTAGTTATAATATAATTAAATCAAATAATTTAAGTTACTCAATTCAAAGACTATATAAACGGTTTCATTTATTATAAAAATATATATAATTCTATTAAACATGTTCTGATAATTAAATAGTAATAAAAATTATTTGATAATTAAATAATTCCGTTAATGGTTGGATGTGTTTGATTTGTTTTTTATAAGTAGGTTGGTAGCATTAGATTACTACATTTACCATTACGTTAGTTCCTGTAAAAGAAATTTTTTTATTAAAAATCACTAATGTTAATTAAATTCAAAAGTTACTAAAAATATTTAATTTAATAATTTAGACCTTTATCATAATATTTGTAAAATATTATTAGCTAACATTATGTTCATTTAATATTTTGTTGAATAGGTAGATTTATAAATTGGGTCACTTATGTATGAATAATAAAAATATCATTTTAAAGTTTACATGTTTACATGTTGCCGATTTATTAAGGCCTTTTTTACTTCGCCCAGGACCTATAAAATGTTAGGAACAGCCCTGAGTACTCGATTGGTGTGATTTGCAAGCTATTATATCAATTCGAAGGTTTACTCAGTATATATCCAAAAGATAATGACTACGAATTCTTACATTAAAAAAAAGGGTCCATATGACTTTAACTTGAGAAGGGTAGATGGGAGAAACAAGGGCAAGAGTGGATTGACGATTGGAATATGTGATTTGTCTTGTTTTATGATAAAATAATAGAAATTAATTTGGTGTAACTAAAAAAATGGTTTTGTGGAAGACTAGTGCTTCCAATTAACCAGACAAGGACAACCCACCAAATACAAGTACAAGGAGGGTGATGGAGAATAAAGCTAAAAGGAAACCACTTGGGAGTTTTAATTTAAAATATACCCTTGTCCTATGTTAAAAGTAGCCGTAGAAGAGTATCCCTTAATTGACATACTTCCCAAGTAATCAATTATTGGCAGGCTTGGACTGATTCCGGTCCAAGTAATCAATTATTGGCAGGCTTGGATTGATTACGGGGATTAGATCTTTTATGCCAGTTATGATATTTTTATAATATTTTATTAAATCTCACTTATACATTCATATGAACTTCACATATTTATATAGATGAGATTTAATGAAACAAAGTAATTGGAATAGAAGATTTGATATGCCGATTCCGACTTCTTAAAGAGATGATCGACTCATATTGTATAAAACAATGTCGTTTCAGATTTGTTTTCTAAATGAAATGTTGATCTTGATTTCTTTACATATAAAGATTAAAATATCATCATTTTAGAAAATAAAAATAAAAATGTTTTATCTTACGAGAGAATTTTAGGTTTTTTGGTCAACCCCGTAGGTTCAAAATTTGATCAATTTAAATTAAATCGTTAAATTTGAAGAGGTGTTCGAATTTGACAATTTTTCTAAATTTGACCAAAATTAGGTCGAACTCATTGGATTTTAATTTGGACTTCAAGTTGACCCTTTTAGGCTTCAATCACACTTGAGTTCAAATTTAAAGATGTGCTTGGTTTACTTGGAAGAATAGTTATATGAATCATAATAAATATAGTGAAGAATAGAATAATGAATATAGTAAAAAATGGAAATAGGTATGACTTCCATTCCTTACTATATTGGAAAGTATGAAGTATTCTCTCAATTATTATAGTGGTATTGTTTATAATTGTTACCATCCATACTTGATCACACACTCGAGTTCAAATTTAGTTCAAATTTAAGATGTACTTGGTTCACTTGGGATAATAGTAATAAGAATTATAATGAATATAGTGAAAAATAAAAATCTAGAATTTATAAGTATAAAAAGAAGTCCCATAAAATAGAGATTCTTTCTTTCGTCCATCTCTCAATTGTTGATATGATATACAATGACCACTAGTACAAATCATACTACACCCTTGATCGTGAATATCGAGTGCTTGTTGAACTCTGTGAGTTGTGTGAAAGTAGGATACTCCAAATTCGGAAATACGAGAGTTTTATAAAACATCTACTTCCATTTCTCACAATATTCATTATAATTCTTATTATTATTCTCCTAATTGAACAAAACACATCTTTAAATTTGAACTCGAGTGTGATCAAGTATATATAGTCCAACTTGAAGTCCAAATTCAAATCCAATCAATCCTCAATATATTCAGAAGTATGAAGTATTGTTCATCCAATTATAATGCATTACCAACTATCTTTTTCATTCCTTACCTATTCATTTCTTCTCGTACTAACTAACCAAACACTCCTTTAAACTTTTTTTGGGCTCGGGCTTGGACCCAACTCATTAGTAACTATAAATATTCTAACAAATTTTGTAAGTTTGATGGACAGAAAATTTCAGATAAGATTTATGCTTCAAATGCTATTTTCTTTTCAAATACTGTGAGAACATTTGTAAACAGAGGATGGTTTGGCTTTAAGGATCAAGTTCTAAGCTCGTAATTTCCTATGAAAATATGAATGGAAGTTGAGGTTAAATATATATTGCAGCATGTTCATGTCTAGAAGTTAATTTGCAGAGCACCAATCCTCAAACTCATTCCATCGAGTAATCTCATATCAAAACTAAGTCATCAATATTTGAATGCATCAATGGATATGGGAAGAAGGGTGGACGTTAAGTATCGGTCGGACTGCAAAGAAGAAGTCACCTGTAACTTCTTGCCGTCTTCGGGTTGCAAGCTGTTTTCCCTACTGTAAGCATCTTTGGCTCCCTGAGATGTATGAGACAATGAAAGGGATGTTCAAGTGTATACAGGAGAAGCAAGAGTTACTCTCACCTGAAATATTATTCCCAGTATCTTCAATCCTTTTGCCCTCATCCTTAGAACATCCCTGGCCACACTAGGGTCCCCAAGTACCTGAAAACAGTATCTGAAGTCAACCAATCAAGACAAAAGTTCTACATCACTATCTGAAAACATCAACCAGCAAACGGATTTTAGATTTAATAATGATCTACACAAACTGATTCAAAAACTTTGATGTGAGATCTAAAAAACAGAGGTTGCGATAGTTCATCGACATGACTAAAAGATACAGATAACCCAAATTTTCTACTGCTCCAAGAAGATCATGGATGGAGAAATAACAATGATTCATCAGCTCAGGAAAATGTATACACTTACAGCTTGACATACACGAGATAAAGTATTCTCAATATCGACAACATTGATATGCCAAAGGGACTGAAGTACTGCATCCTTGCGTTCTTCGATGAATTTCTGCAAGCTCTCTTCATCATTTTCTGCTTGCTTCAAAATGTTCATCTCCTCCTGCATTTGAATCAAAGAAACAGCACCTACAAACTCACAAAACAAGAATTCTGAGCAGTGCATTTCAAGCTCTATAGAAGGATAAGTTCCCTGATGGCAGAAACGAATACGTAATACCTGAAGCTGCCATCACTTGTGATTTTATCTGGTGTCTTTTATCTCGTACCCATTCGGCAAAAAGTGGTACCTTCATGTACATTTTGCCCTTTCCAAGCTCTTTAGCAGCTCTCCTAGTGTAAATGTAACCAATAGTGTGCAGCATAGCCTCGCCAAATGCTTAATATTTATCAGTTATAAGATACAGTGAGTTTTTATTTCAGAAGAGATGGAACTATTCTCGAAAAGAGATTCAAAAAACGGAATCCACACAAAAATTACTGTCAACTGCATTTCTGATCAAAGTAAGTAAGGAGCAGATATAATAATTATCAGAATATTTTAGAGATGTCAAGGAATTGAATTAGTTGCAGGAAATATGGTTACAAACCCAACTAATTAACTAGATCAGAAAAAAACTGCTCTTAATAGCAATAGACGAACTTATCATACATTATAATACATCCAAGCCAAGTTGTATCATTGACAGAAAAGGGTCCTAAGGCATTATAGTGAACGAGAAATTATTGACTTAAAACAATCACAACAACATAGAAACTGCGAAGGAAGACATGTCAACTTTACAAAGTCATTCAGACATGAAACTAAACCAGAGAAAACTTTAAAGTTGATATCAAGAGTGAGTGGTAACCATCAGATGCGAAGTTCAGATTGGTTTCAATCAAATGCTTGCTTTCATAAAAATGGGGAGAAAAAAAGACTCTTGAAAACAAGCTAGTTTAGCAAGAAAAATGGAAAACAATTTTCTCTAGTTGGAATTTCACATAGAATGGGCATTTTTTAATGAAAAGCAAACTATTCCATGAGTGAGAATGTGCATACCAGGTTTTGATAGGCACTTTGCTTCCAAATTTGCCCATTCCACAAACTCATCAAGATGGCCTTCCACAAATGGGTTGAGGCGATTTTTAAGAGTCGTTATGAGCTTTTCTTCCCTCTCTTTCTGCATGGCCTGCAGAATTAAGAGTAGGGAATGAATACAGTCAACTTTAAGAGGCTCTTGCATTACAAAACCACCAACACCAATTGCACCTTAATCTTTTCTTTAACTTTCCACGTGTGGATCTCAATGTCTATTGAATCATCCTCAATTTCGATACATGATGAGGAAGCCAGGGGACATTGGCCAACATAGTCCTCAAAATACTCGGCCCCAAATATCATTCCAAATGCAGCTGCAGGATCCACAATAACATCTCTGGGAAAAGAAAAATACTAGGACATTTCCATCTGGATCAACAATATATAGTCAAAATTGAATATAGAACCCCAGCATGTAGATTCATTGCAACAAAACAATAAGCCAACATCTTCTTCAATGCATCTTTCAGACTGAAAATAATACAGATAACATGACAATCTAATGTATGTTTTGATCTCTCCTAGTTGTAATCTAATGTATGTTTCGATCTCTCCTAGCTGTATCTAATTGATTTCCTGACTTTCCTGTGCCATTCTAGTTCAAACTTCAACTATATCAATAACAAATTTTTTAAGGTATCTTCACTTTTTAATTACCTGCGAGAATTTCATGGAGGATCCATGATCTGATTCGGTTAATATATAGTTGCCAAAACAAACCAAAACTCTGATAAGTGAAACCAGATTGAATAAACTAAGCGTTCCCCATGTTGGCATGAAAAACCCAACTAGACCCCCTGTTACCTTGTATTTAACCACCACTTCTTAATGAATAAAAGTGTGCCCTTCAACTAGTCTTCTCTATAGCAGTCATTTCCTCCTATCACTTTCACATTCTAATAGAACTTTGTTTTCTCAATTTCCCCATTTCAGATGCCCAATTTCGTAATTTTAAGCCTGTTCTCGAGTAATAAATCCCATGCTGGCTACCAATGATCTGTTGTTTGTTGATTCACAACATGTAATTTGGGAATATTGTGAATCACTACTAGGTACTTGAGTTGTAAAGCTTCCCAAAAGATATTCCACAAGTTTTAAAGATAAGCATAAAAATGAAAACTTTATAAACCATGCTCATAAAGAACAGACTTACTGTCTCACTTCTTCCTTTCCATATTTGTCATATTCTTTGCGCTTTCCGGAATCACTTATGACTTGATACGCCTCTGCAAGTTTCTTTGTGCATAACCACAAAAGCAATCCAATCTTATAATAGGCTTTAAGAACATGTGAACTGACAAATGGAATGCCTTCTACTACTAGTATTTTTCTGAAGTTACATAATAACAACTACTAGTCAGTGAAAATCCCCATAATACGCGAGATTTGGGAAGGTCATGTACTATGCAGCCTTATCCCTGATTGGTAGAGAGGACATTATTTTTCTGAAGCTAAGATCAAAGTCGACATACAATATAATGAACGAGTAGGAAACTAATCGGAAAGGAAAAGAGAAACAAAATTTCCCCAGAAAAAATAATTGGAACAGGTTTTCGAACTTGGCTATATCTTTGAAAGAGAATTACACAGTTCATCCAGAGAAGAATACAAGTTCGCAAAGATAAAAAGGAGGTGTACGCATTTGAGACGTAGTAACTTCACATAATCACAGCAGGTAATCTTCAGTCCAGAATCAGATTTAGTAGCTAACCTGAAAATTATCAGCAGCGTTAGGATCACCAGGATTCTTATCTGGATGAACGATTCTTGCCTGCACACAACATACAATGGTATCTCATTACTAAAAGAGCCATAACCAACCATTTTCACAGATTTTGCCCCTTTGCTCTGCAAACAAGTGTTATCTTCAGCTACATAGATAATTGCTTGAGGTTGAGTTGAAATCTGACCTTTAGGTAGTAAGCCTTTTTAATCTCTTCCGAGGATGCATCCACATCGATACCCAGGAGGTCATAGTAAGCTGTATCTTTCACCATTTTCTCGAGTCTTAGCTAAAGAAACACCAACCTATATGACTAACAAACAGCTTCGCTAAACACATAAACTCAGTACAGGAATTCACCGCACAAACTAGTAATAATCAACTCAACCTTGGCAATTTTTGGCCATGATTGGACTTCGAGCGGGGTTGAGGCTAGAGAGGGTTGGCCAGGCTTGACCTGAATCAACTAATCCCTCCTATGTAAACATCATTTTGTTCAATGGCAACAAAGGTCGCTAAGGAACTGGGCCATCCCATCGCCATTCTACACCCAATATTTTAGAATCTATTTGATTCCACCGGTATCTTGTTATTCTATGTTCTTTATCTTCAAATTTAGTAAAAAAAAAATAAAAAATACTTGTTTATTTTATTTGTATTTTTATTTTAACTTCTTGTTTTCGTAGTTTTTTTTTCCCGAAAACGAGTTTCTGCAGTCGCTATCTTTTAGATACCCATTAGATGAATCTTCGGAGTTGACATGATAACCTAGAAATCATGTCAATCGGATACTTCACACTACCTAAGCTCGGCATGGCAGGCTCAATCAAAAGAGTGTAGGTAGAGGGATTCGAATACAGAACCTTTTGACTCCATATCCCCCCACTTTACCAACTCGATCACCCTTAGGTAATTTTAATTTTTGTTTTTATCATAATTTAATTTTGTTACTAACTAAATATTTACTATTTAATTACTTCATATTAATTATTCATAAAATTGTGATTAATATGATTTTAATTATTTAATTATTTTTATAATTAATTTAAACTTTAAAATTTTTAATAAAAACATTTAAATGAAAATTTATTAATAGAAAAGTTAGTAACTTGATTAATTTAAAAGGTTTGACACGTGAGAGACATGATAAAATCGAATAAGATAAACGAAATAAATTATTAATATATAAATATTACAACTACTATGTTTCAAGTATTTTATTATATTTATCTATTTTATTATAATTTTAGATTTTTATTTCTATCACAATATTTTTTTAATTATCGATAAATAGAAAAGCAAGAGAATTAAAAGAGTTACCAATGACTAAAAATAGTATAAAGAGACAATAAAGAATATAAATACTAAAGTAAAAAAAATTTAACTGCTCACACAAGAAGATAGCAAAACCGTTCTGTTCACAATCTATGCCAGCACTGTTCACACTCTTTGCACATTCCAACCCAGAATCACAATCAAGCAACCGCATTGTAGGTTAACGATGAATACACCTACTGCGACTGCTATCGAAGATAATTTCCCACCAATCCAAGAAGTTCAACCTAACAAAAAAAGTCCGAATACGGAGACGCGATGAAGATCCTCCTCCACCACAGTCAATCACTTATAGCGCGGTGATCCTCGGTGACCTAAGGGCATAAACGACGCAGGAAGCAAAACCTTGGCCCATGGAAGAACCAATTCCCATCGACTAAGAGGACATTAAAGTGATCACCGAAGGGAAGAACAGCAGCATTGTACTCTCACAGGAATTCAAAACTCGTCTTGACAATCAATGGGAGCAAGCTTTAATCATCAAACTAATCGGGCACAAAATTGGGTACCACCTGTTGAATCAACGCCTACATTCTCTGTGGCAACCGGTTGGCCCGATGAAACTTATCGATTTAGATAACGACTTCTTTCTCGTTAATTTTGTAAAAGCAACGGACTACACGAAGGTGCTTATAGGAGGACCTTAGCTATTGTTTGGTCACGTGGTTTCGGTCCAGCGATGGAGTCCAAACTTCAGACCGGCACAAGATACCGTCAACAGGGCGGTGCTTTGGGTGAGGTTTCCAGACCTCGCCATAGCCAGATATCACCCACAAATTCTGACTGCCTTGGGTAATTTAATTGGATAGACGGTGAAGCTCGATAAAGCCGCTATGACCATCCAACGGGGCAAATACGCTCGAGTAGCCATGGAAATCGATCTTAGCATGCCTCTATGCCCACATGTAGAGCTGGACGGAGAAACTCTAAAAGTTGCTTATAAGGGTCTTCCAGTGATATGTTTGAAGTGTGGTATGGTGGGGCATACCACCGGAAGCTGCCACAACAACGAAAACACCGCCGCACCCTGCGTACCTACCGATCCCTCCACCAGCGCAGGCGGGTTAAGCACCACCACATCGCTGCACAGTGACCCATCCTCCAACATGAACGTAGCCCTCTCTAATGGATACGACAAATGGACAACGGTTCAACGACCCAATGCCCACCGCCGTACAACCTCCACATCGCATCATAACGCTCAGTCTTCTGGAGCAACCAATCGCACAAGGGGCTCGAGGTTCGCCCCCCTGTCAGAGACCGTTGCCTCAGACTTCCCACTGCGCTTCACATTGACAGCAGGTACATAATCGAAGGCTCTGGGGACCAATAAAACAATGCGTAAAACGCTGAAGGATAAAGGTATCCCAACGCAGCGGCGTGGATCGAAGCTACAACCTGGTGGCCCACTGGACTCGAACCGCAGGCCAGCAACAAACCCAAGCCCAGGCAAGCTAAGCTCCTTCCAGCCAATCATGACTACTAACCCAGCCCACCTCTCCGGCCCAATCAGCTCCAGCCCATTGCAACCCATGCCAGTAGACCCACACACCACATTCCAATTGCCTACTCACCAGACAGTTTTATATGCTCGGAATGATAACGAATCCAATGGGGAGCCAACAGGGGACCCCAACCCACGGTTGGTAGATCCTGAGACTCTTCCCGAGGCCTGCCAAGAATTAGGGTCGGCCTATCCATTACAACCATCCGAACCTCCAGATTGAATGGAAGTTACGAACATGGAGGGTGTTTTAACCGTACTGGCATCTGGCGATGATGCAATGATCTAGGGATCGGAAGATTCTAGCAATGTGGCACCTGATGGGGCGATCGGTACCCACAGTGCCTAATTTTTGAGTGTATTTTTTAAAATGTCCATCCTTATCTGGAATTGTTAAGGGGCAAGGAACCCATGTTTTCAGACTATTCTCTGAAACTACATACGGGAATATCGGTCGGGGATTCTAGTGCTTTTCGAAACGCAAACCAGTGGTCACCGTGCACAAGGTGTAATAAAAAAACTGGGCATGGACTTCTCCTTCTGAGTCAAAGCAGCAGGTTTTAGCAGAGGAATCTGGATTTTATGGAAGGCAAATATTCAAGTCAAAATCAAGTTAGTGCATAAACAACTAGTTACTCAAGCATCCGTTACGGAGCGCAAGAATTTTTTTCACAACCATTTACGCAAGACAGCAAAGATTAACCAATAATTTCTCTGGAAAATTTTAAGAGAGATAGGCGCCTCCATTACGGGGTCGTGGCTTATCGAGGGGGATTTCAATGCAAAGTTACATCAAGAGGAGGGGGAGGGGGGGGGGGGGGGTGCACAGGATGGTGGTGAGTAAGGAGTTTAACAAGTGGGTCCAGCAGTGTGGCCTACAAGATCTGGGATTTGTTGGCTTGCGTTACACATGGCGACGAGGCAACATTCAAGCACAATTAGACCGAGCATTCTGTTCCCTCGAATGGTGGGAGTTGTTCCCACACACAAAGAATCAGCATTTACCATTTCTGGGATCGGATCACCAGCCTCTTCTGGTGACTTTTACCCGCCAACGATTTTTGCCAGGCGGTCCCCCGCTTTTTTTATTCCAGTCGGTGTGGATAGCCCATGAAGATGTCGCTACGGTTGTCGCTGAACGGTGGGCCCCTGACATTACGGCGATGATGCATTCGCTACATCAATTCTCTACACACCTTACACATTGGAATCGCACTACCTTTGGTATCATTTTTCACCGCAAGCATAGGCTTCTAGCACGTTTAAACGGTATCCAGAGGGCAATAACGAGGGAGGTAACAGAGAACCTCGCGGCCCTGGAGGTTAAACTGAGCGGGGACCTACTCCAAGTATTATGCGAGGAAGAATTATTCTGGCATCAGAAAGCCCGATGTGATTGGTTGGCCCAAGGGGATCGCAATACCGCATATTATCATAGGCTTACTATGCACAAGAGGAAGAAGTTAACGATTACCAGTCTGCTCGATGAACAAGGGAATGCCATAGTTGACCCATCGTCTCTGAGCTCTATGGCTAGGAACTATTTTGAACAACTGTACACAGCCGAGGGGGGGTTAACACAACGCATACAATTTTCTTGCACATTCCCTCTAATACCGAAGGAGATTCGCTTGGGCATTGGGCAATCGATTCAAGCACCTGAAATTAAATCAACACTCTTTGGTATGAACCCCAATAAAGCGCTAGGGGTTGAAGGTTTTACGACCTTATTTTTCCAAAAGCACTGGGACGTAGTGGGCCGCTCGGTGGTGCAAGTTTTCCGGAATGAGATCTGGGAACGGGATCTGAACCGCACTATCCTAGTCCTGATCCCTAAAGTCCAGTCCCCTAATTCCATTACTCAGTTTTGCCCAATTAGCCTTTGCACAGTCCTCTATAAGACTATCGTGAAAGTGATAGTCAACAGGCTGAAACCACACCTCGACATGATAGTGGCCAATACGCAATGCAGTTTTGTTCCTGGCCGTCATTTAATTGACAATGTTATTATTAGTCAAGAGATCATCCATTCCATGCGACACAAGACAGGCTATTTTGCACTGAAAGTGGATCTAGAAAAGGCTTATGATAGGTCGAACTGGACGTTCCCCTTTGAAACCCTCCAGGATATAGGCATTCCTCATAACCTTCTCAGTGTCATTATGCGCTACATAACTATGACTACAATACAGGTTGCGTAGAATGGTACATTAGTGGTGAATGTTGTCGCCTGAAACCAAATATAAAAAGAAACCAACTTCCTGCAACACAAATTAATGTAGTAGTGGAAAGTAGGGATCGTTCCCACGTGGAATTCAGATGTTAGTAGTTACGCAATAAAAAAGGGGGTTTTTTAATTGTAAATTAAACAGAATTTAATTGAAAATTAAAATTGAAAAAAAATTAAAAACAAAATAATGAGAATTTAACAATCAATAAAAATAAATCTTGGTTTCCAGTTTCCTTCGTTATTGAACTTGC
>JAOSBN010000178.1:45825233-45835644 GCA_027563595.1 Erythroxylum suave | reverse complement strand
TGTGGGATTCGACCTTGGAATACTTAATGTGTGAGTACTAGGAACGACTCTGTGCACTTGCAGATTTTGTCGACCAACTAACCTGTAAGGTGACACACTTATAGGAGTTTTGTACGTAGTTCGATATACCCACAAACCAAAAGGATTGGAGTCTACGATTAGACAATGCTTTGTGGGCATATCGAACTGCATATAAAACTCCTATAAGTGTGTCACCTTACAGGTTAGTTTTCTGTAGACCTTGTCATTTACTTGTAGAAATAGAACATAGAGCTTATTGGGTTGTGAAGCAGTTGAATATGGATCAGATGGAGGTTAGTAACAATAGGAAATTACAATTTCAAGAATTAGAGGAGATTCGTAATGAGGAGTATGAAAATGCAAAAATTTATAAGGAAAAAACTACAGCTTTTTATGATAAAATGGTTTCTAGGAAACATTTTTCCATTGGAAAAAAAGTTTTTTATCATTCGAAGCTTAAGTTATTTCCAAGAAAATTACGATCTCACTGGCTTGGACCGTTTATTATTACTAATGTTTTTTCTCAGGGTGCGGTAGAAATTCAAAGTTTAGATACCTTTAAGGTATTTAAAGTTAATGGACATCACCTGAAGCTATATTACGAAAACTTTTAGGTCGAACGAGTGGAAGAAATAGAGTTGGTACCCCCAACTTATTTCTGATCAAGTAAGTAACGAAACATGTCCAACTAATGACTTTAAAGAAGCGCATTTAGGGGAACTCGTAAATTTTCAAGTTTGTTTATGTTATTTATTTTCATCAGTTTTTATTTTCATTTCAGTACGTTTATCTTATTCAATTAGGAATTTAAATTCACATTTTTATTTATGTTATTTTAATTTTCATCTTTTCATTTAAAAAACAAAAAAAATTGGAATTCTTGGTTGTTCCTGCCGCCCCCTATTATTTTTTATTTCTTCCCTCTTCTTCTTTCACTTGTTTTCTCTTACCACTGTTTTTCACTGTAGATTTCACAAATCAATTCCAATTTCGTGCACACTGAAACAATCATTACACACAACACCCATCTTTCAATTTGTCATCAACTGGAAACTCACCCAACCCTAACTTATGATGTGGTTGTTGTTGTGTTGTTCATTGTGTCACTTTCAGATCTGCGTTTCAAGGAGTACAACCATGCCATGAGGGAGAATGACTCTCGACATCTAGCAATTTCAATCACATCTATTGTTGTTCTCTCATCTCCAACACCATTCATCACTCAACAATGAAAGGAAGCAAGGCGTAAGAGTTGCGGCAACAGAAGGATTGGCAAGAAAGAAAGCAATAAAAGAGTGTGTGGTGATGATAGAGAGAAGACTTGCAGCAAAATAGAAGAAGAGATGAGTTGCGGCAGAATTAAGAGCAGAGGTGCGTGAATAGAGAGAAAAATAGCAGAAAAAGAGAAAGAAAAGTAACATACCCACCAAGTGTTCGATAAATTGTCTTAGCACACGCCCAGCACTTTTAAGTCTGCCCACCAGCCAGCTTCATGCCCTCTAGACATTCAAGTCATTTCAATACCTTACGAATTATCAAACAATTGCAGCAACATTATTCTCCAGCTAACCCCATTCATGTTGACAACAGTCTAGAATCACCTCTACTATTATCCCCACCTACACAATCAACGGAAATTCTAGAAGAATCCACCTCCTATAACATAACTACAGATCAGCAATAACTAGAAGTAGGAGAAACACAGAAGCATTCACACGCAGAACCAGAAACAGTGAACAATGAACAAAATGTGTAAGCGGACAGTGGCAGAATTACTACTACAACAAGCAGCCGCAGCAGAAAAGGTAAAAATGTTGTTTCTCATAGTAGATTGCAATTGACAATTAATGCATTTAACTCGTTTCATCGGAAAAGTGATCAGAATAGATTTGAACTTGTTTGTGATAAGCATATAAATCCTTGCAAGTTCGTCCATGATGACACATTGGACACTTTGTATATTCATTCCGAAATTCAATATTATATGGATAAAATGGGTTGGATGCATTATGTTAATGTTCGTTGCCCTGCATATGTGGAATTAACTAGGAAATTTTATGTCACTTTTCAATTCAAATCAGATGATCCAAATTTTACCTTATTTGCACCTGGCATGATTGAGTGTAGGCTTATGAATCAGTGGCATTCATTTTCGATTGCTTCATTTTGTGCAACAATGAAACTTGTGACAAAATATATGGCTAAAAGTGATGCATTTTTAAATAGTTGTTGTGATTATATACCTGAATTTGACCCATATGCACTTTGGTCAGAATGATCTGTTGATTCTAAGAAATATAACCCTTGCACTTCCAAAAGTTCTTTTCTTCGCAAACCAGCTTTAAAGTACATGCATCATTTTCTGGTTTATAATTTTTTTAGTTGTCGACAAACTGCTAGTGCCTATCAAAAGCTGAATTTTTCTCTCTATGGTGCATGGAAAATGATGTCTCAATTAATTTGAGTTTTCGAATGCTCACTCAAAAGCATTCCATTTTGAAAAAGCAAAATCTAGCTTTAATTGAGACATCATTTTCTATGCACCATAGAAAGAAAAATTCAACTTTTGATAGGACACCAGTAGTTTGTCGACGACCAGAAAAATTATAAACCAGAAAACAATGCATGTACTTTAAAGCTAGTTTGCGAAGAAAAGAGCTTTTGGAAGCGCAAGGGTTATATTTCTCAAAATCAACAGACCATTCTGACCAAAGTGCATTTGAGTCAAATTCAAGCACATAATCACAACAACCATTTAAAAATGCATCACTTTTAGCCATAGATTTTGTCACGAATTTCATTTTTGCACAAAATGTAGCAATCGAAAATGAATGTCACCGATTCATAACCGTACACTCAGTCATGCCGGTGTAAACACAGTGAAATTTGAATCATCTAATTTGAATTGAAAAGTGACATAAAATTCCCTAGTTAATTCCACATATGCAGGGCAAGGAACATTAACATAATACATCCAACCCATTTTATCCACATAATGTTGGATTTTGGAACGAATATTCAAAGTGTCCAATGTGTCATCATGGATGAACTTACAAGGATTTATATGCTTATCACAAACAAGCTCAAATCTATTCTAATCACTTTTCCGATGAAACGAGTTAAATGTATTAATTGTTGCAACATACTATGAGAAACAACATTTTTACCTTTTCTGCTGCGGCTGCATGTTGCAGTAGTAATTCTGCCACTGTCCGCTTGCACATTTTGTTCATTGTTCGCTGTTTCTGGTTCTGCGTGTGCATGCTCCTGTGTTTCCCCTACTTCTAGTTGTTGCTGGTCCGTAATTGTGTTATAGGAGGTGGATTCTTCTGGAATTTCTGTTGACTATTTAGGTGGGGATAACAGTGGAGGTGATTCTGGACTGTCGTCAACATGAATGGGGTTAGCTGGAGAACAATGTTGCTGCAATTGTTTGATAATTCGTAAAGTATTGAAACAACTTGAACATCTAGGAGGCATGAAGCTAGCTGGTGGGCAAACTTAAAAGTGCTAGGCGTGTGCTGAGACAATTTGTCAAACACTTGGTGGGTATGTACTTTTCTTTCTCTTTTTCTGCTATTCTTCTCTCTATTCACGCACCTCTACTCTTGATTCTGCCACAACTCATCTCTTCTTCTATTTTGCCGCAAGTCTTCTCTCTATTATCACCACACACTCTTATTGCTTTCTTTCTTGCCAATCCTTCTGCTGCCGCAACTCTTACGCCTTGCTTCCTTTCACTGTTGAGTGATGAATGGCATTGGAGATGAGAGAACAACAATAGATGTTATTAAAATTGCTAGATGTCGAGAGTCATTCTCCCTCATGGCATGGTTGTACTCCTTGAGACGCAGATCTGAAAGTGACACAATGAACAATACAACAACAACCAAATCATAAGTTAGGGTTAGGTGACTATTGTAAACATAATTCTACCATAAAGTCACTATCGTAACCATTTTGTATAATTACATAATTCAATCATAACTCACAACTATAACTCAATTTGTGTGATTACATAATTTAACCATAAGCTCATAAGTCATATCTATAACTCAATTTGTGCAATCATATAATTTAACTACAGAGTCATAAATATAACTCATTTTGTGTGACTATATATGATTCAAACATAAACTCGTATCTTTGACTTAATTCGTGTAATCACATAATTCAACTTAAATTAACATTCAACTTAATTAACTAACTCATTTTGTATATATCTATATATATAATAAAACCTATTTTATAGTGAATACCAACATATAAAAAATATATATATAACCTATTTTATAATGAATACCAACATTTAGTTCAATATTTCTCAAATTTCAAACAATAACGTAAACTTCAACTTTGTATCAAATGATCGAATTCCCAATTTCCAGAATGCAATCAACATAAATGATAAAACACATCCAAATTTCCAAATATTGTAATTCTATATAAGATATTCATTCTCATTTCTCAATTTCCAAAATTCAGATAAAACAAACACATCTATCTATTCCAATACCCAGTTATCTACTATTCTCAATTTCCAAACTCACAAGTCACAATTCACAACTATAAGTCACTCACATACACAACAACTACTCAATTAACTCGACACTCAACATTCAAATATTCAACACAAGTCAGTACACTAAACTGCGCACATTTCAATTGTTCACGGCGCAATAACTGATTTGTATTTTGCAACCTTGAGGATTGAACTTTAAATTCGTAGCTCCACTCGAAGTTGATGAGGCCAGGCGATAATGGCAGAGGCAGGATCGTGAGGCAACTGCGCAGGCAAGGCGAGACCAAACCCATACATAAGCAAAGCGCATGCACGGACAACAGGCGGTTGGGTGTGGGTGGTGAGAGCAGAAGTTAAGGTGGCTGGGTGTGGGGTGGAGGGGTCAGGTAGGTTAAAAATGTTTATGGTTAATTTACAATTTAGTCCTGAAAAATCGTCAGTATGTGATAACCGGGTGGTTTCGACTAATGATATGAAATTAGTGAGTACTATATCGTTTTTTGGTTGGCATCGCTTGGTACTATACGGTACTCACACCATTGGGTCCAGTCTATCTAATTTGAAATTAACTTAGTAAAGTTTTTTTTCTCTCACGAGGTGTTCTAGGCGGAGCCCAATTATAAGAAGGTACCTTTAAATCATCCACACCCAGATTAATCTCCTAGCTCGCGAGGTGTTCTAGGCGGATCCCAATTATAGGAAGGCACCTTTAAACCATTCACACCCAGACTAATCCTTGTTCGAGTCAGGTAGGCCCCTTACAAGAGGCAAAACTCTGGCTTTAAATTTTAAACGATTGCATCTATGAAAGAGGTTCAAAGCCATGATCTCACTTAAGCTAGGAGAGCCCCTTATTAGCTCACCTACACCCTGGGGTTTACTGAGTAAAGTTTTAGTTAAATAGATGAATTGAATTCGTATTGAAATTTTAAAATTTTCAAGTTTTAAATTTGAAAAATCTAATTAACTTGAAACTTTAAAAAAATTGAAGCACTTCAACCTTGAAAAAAATTTTAGTCCGATTTAGTGTAAAAGTGAAATTTGATTAAAAAAATTTCGACTGATCCCGAAAATGATAAATACATTGTCCACATTTAGAAATAGGGTTAAGTAACAAAAAAAACTTAAACTTTCGTTAAATTTTTAATTATAGCCTGAACTTAAAAAAGTAGCAATAAAATACTTAAACTTTCAATTTTCTTCAATTCTAGCTTGACATTATTTGTTGTTTTCTTGATTTCCTTAGCCCTTTGTTTTTTGTTTGTTCTTCTGACACCTTAAATTATTCTCGCATTATAACGTATACACCAGTAAGCTTTTTGTTTTCAGTTCGTTCTCCTGATGTCCTTAGTGTAAGGACATCGAAGTTGCGTAATCTAAAAATTGAAGGGTGAGGATATTGAGAGAACAAACTGAAAATGAAGGAAAAAACTGAAATCAAAGCGTAAGGTCGTCGAGACTACATAATATGATTTAGGTCATTTTTAAACATTAGTGTTATTTTAATTATGTGATTAAAATACGTAGTTTCATTAATCTTTATTTGATGTGTTAATTTTGGCTCACGTATATTAATAGTTAAGATTTCTGAAATAAGTAGCAAATCACGTTAGCAAACTTAACGAAAATACTAATGTTGGGTAAGAATTGCAAAAAATTGAAAATTTGAACATTTTATAGCTATTTGAATATCAAGCTAGAATTTTTTAAAAAAAGTTTGAACATTTTATTGTTAATTTTTAAAGTGCAGGCTATAATTGAAAATTTGACGAAAATTTGAACTTTTTTTAGTAATTAACCTTTACAAATATAATAAAAAGAATTTTAATATATAATAATCAAAACAATCATAAGTAAAATTAATAATCCAATGAAATTATTAAATTATTTATTAATATGAAACCTTCTTAGAAATATTTTATGAAAGAATATTAGATTATTTGGTCAAGTTTGAATTTAATCCTTAACTTTGAATGCATCTATGGATATGGGAAGAGGGTGTACTTTTAAGTATCGGTCCGACTACGATGAAGAAGTCGCCTGTAACTTCTTGCCGTCTTCGTGTCGCAAGCTGTTTTCCCGACTGTAAGCAGCTTTGGCTCCCTGAGAAGTATGAGACAATGAAAGGGATGTTCAAGTGTATACAGGAGAAGGAAGAGTTACACTCACCTGAAATATTATTCCCAGTTTCTTCAATGCTTTTGCTCTCTGCCTCATAACATCCCTGGACACACTAGGATCCCTAAGTACCTGAAAACAGAATCTGAAGTCAATCAATCAAGACATATTTCTACATCTCTATCTGAAAACATCAACCAGGGCAAGGATTTTAGATTTAGTAATGATCTACACAAGCTGATTCAAAAACTTTGACGTCATATCTAAAATCCAGAGGTTGCGATAGTCCGTCAGCATGATAAAAAGACACAGATAACCCAAATTTTCTACTTCTCCAAGAAGATCATGGATGGAGATATGCCAATGACTTATCAGCTCAGGAAAAGGTATCCACTTACAGCTTGACAGACATGAGATAAAGTATTCTCAATATCGAAAACGTTGATCTGCCAAAGAGACTGAAGCATAGCATCCTTGCGTTCCTCAACGAATTTCAGCAAGCTCTCTTCATCATTTTCTGCTTGGTTCAAAATTTTCATCTCCTCCTGTATTTGAATCAAAGAAACAGCACCTACAAGTTCACAAAACAAGAATTCTGTGAAGTGCATTTCAGGCTTTATATAAGGATGACCTCAAAAGGTTGCGGTTTCTGTATAAGTTCCTTGATGGAAGAAACGAATACGTAATACCTGAAGCTGCCATCACTTGTGATTTTATCTGGTGTCCTTTATCTCGTACCCATTCGGCTAAAAATGGTACCTTCATGTACCTTTTGCCCTTCCCAAGCTCTTTAGCAGCTCTCCTAGTGTAAATGTAACCAATAGTGTGCAGCATAGCCTCGCCAAATGCTTAATATTTTAGGAGTTATAAGTAAGATATAGTGAGCTTTTATTTCAGATGAGGTGGAATTATTCTCGAAAAGAGATTCAAACAACGGAGTCCGCAAAAAATTTACCGTCAACTGCGTTTCCGATCAAACTAAGTAAAGAGCAGATATAATCATTTTCAGAATATTTTAGAGGTGATAAGAAACTGAACTAGTTGCAGGAAATATGGTTTAAAACCCAACTAATTAACTAGATCAGAAAAAACTGCTCTCAATAGCAATAGACGAACTCATCATACAATACAACACATCCAAGCCAATTTACATATCATTTCCAAAAAAAGAATCAAAGGCATCGTAGTGAACAAGAAATTATTGACTTAAGCAATCAAAAAACTATGGCAACTGCAAGGGAAGACATATCATCTTCACAAAGTCATTCAGAAATGAAACTAAACCAGAGAAAAATTTGAAGATGACATTCAGAGTGAGTAGCAACCACCAGATAGCGAAGTTCAGATTGGTTTCAATCAAAAGCTTGCTTTTGTAAAAATGGGCAGACAAAAGACTCTTCAAAACAAGCTAATTTAGCAAGAAAAATGGGAAACAATGTTCTCTAGTCGGAAGTTCTCATAGAATGGGCATTTTTTAATGAAAAACAAACTATTCTATGAGTATGAGAATGTGTATACCAGCTGTTGAGAGGCGCTTTGCTTCTGAATTTGCCCATTCCACAAACTCATCAACTTGGCCTTCCACAAATGGATCGAGGTGATTTTTTAGAGTTGTTATGAGCTTTTCTTCCCTCTCTTTCTGCATTGCCTGCAGAACTAAGAATTGTGAATGAATACAGTCAACTTTAAGAGGCTCTTACATAACAAAACCACTAATGCCAGTTGCACCTTAATCTTTTCTTTAACTTTCTGCGTGTTGGTCTCAGTGTCTGGTGAATCATCCTCAATTTCTATAGATGATGAGGAAGCCAGGGCAAATTGGCCAACATAGTCCTCAAAATACTCGCTCCCAAATAGCATTCCAAAAACAGCTGCAGGATCCACCATAACATCTCTGGAGCAAGAAAAATACTAAGATATTTCCATCTGGATCAACAATATATAGTCAAAATTGAATATAGAACCTCAACATGTAGATTTATTGGAACAAAACAATAAGCTAACATCTTCTTCAATGCATCTTTCATACTGAAAACAATACCGATAGCATGACAATCTAATGTATGCTTCGATCTCTCCTAGCTTTATCTATTTGATTTTCCTGACTTTCCTGTGTCATTCTAGTTCAAACTTTAACTATATCAATAACAAATTTTTTAAGGCATCTTCACTTTTTAATTACCTGCAAGAACTTCATGGAGGATCCACAATCTGATTCAGTTAATATACAGTTACCAAAACAAAGTGAAACTCCAATAAGTGAAACTAGATTGAATAAAATAAGTGTTCCCCATGTTGGCATGAAAAACCCAACTAGACCCCCCGTTTAAATTGTATTTAGCTACCACTTCTTAGTGAATAGAAGTGTGCCCTTCAAATAGTCTTCTCTTTAACATTCATTTCCTCCCATCACTTTCACATTCTAATTGAACTTTGTTTTCTCGAATTTCCCACTTCAGATGCCAACGTCTGTAATTTTAAGCCTGCTCTCGAATAATAAATCCCATGCCAGTTACCAATGATCTGTTGTTTTTTGATTCACAACACGTAATTTGGGGATATTGTGAATCACTACTAAGAACTTGAGTTGTAAAACTTCCCAAAAGATATTTCCACAAGTTTTAAAGATGAGCATAAAAATGAAAACTTTATAAATTATGCTCATCAAGAACAGACTTACTGTCTCACTCCGTCCTTTCCATATTTGTCATATGCTTCACGCTTTACAGGATCACTTAAGACCTGGTACGCCTCTCCAAGTTTCTTTGTGCATAAACCACAAAAGTAATCCAATCTTATAATAGGCTTTAAGAACATGTGAGCTGACAGATGGAATGCCTTCTACTTCCAGTATTTTTCTCAAGCTAAGATCAAATTAACATGCAATATAATGAATGAGTAGGAAACTGATTGGAAAGGAAAAGAGAAACAAAATTTTCCTAGAAACAATAATTGGAACAAGTTTTTGAACTTGGATGTATCTTTGAAAGAGAACTACACAGTTCATCCAAAGAAGAATACAAGTTTAAAAAGTTAAAACGGAGAAGTAAGCATTTGAGACACGGTAATTCACATAATCACAGCAGGCAATCTTCAGTCCAGAATCAGATTTAGTACCTAACCTGAAAATTTTCAGCAGCTTTAGGATCATCAGGATTCTTATCTGGATGAACTATCCTTGCCTGCACACAACATACGAAGGTATCTCTTTAGTGAAAGAACCATAACCAAACCATTTTCACACATGTCCCCTTTGCTCTGCACAAAAGTATTATCTTTGGCAACATAGATAATTGCTTGAGGTTGAGTTGAAATCTAACCTTCAGGTAATAAGCCTTTTTAATCTCTGCCGCGGATGCATCCATATTGATACCCAAGAGGTCATAGTATGCTGTCTCTTTCACCATTTTCTCGAGTTTTAGCTAAAGTAACACCAACCAACCTGTAACTACCAAAACACCTTCACTAAAGACATAATCTCAGTAAAGGAAATTCACCACACAAAGTAGTATGATCAACTCAACCTTGGCAATTTCGGCTTCGAGCGGAGGCTTGGGAGGGTTGGCCCGGCCTGACCTGAATCAATTAGAACCGCTTCAAGTAAATGACATCAATTTGTTCAATGACCAAAAAGGTCGCTTATGAACTGGCCATCCCATTGCCATCCTACACCCTGTTGAATAAACTTAAATAGACTTGAAATTCGCACCTACACAGTGGACAGTTTTTGAGGTAACTTTAAATGTGAAG
>JAOSBN010000178.1:45808518-45825133 GCA_027563595.1 Erythroxylum suave | reverse complement strand
TGTACGAATTTTAAGAGTCAAAAGTAGTCTATAAATAGGTTTGTATTCAGTTGAAAGATATAAGAGAAGAAAAACAGTGAAAGGTTAAAGAGAAAATCTCGAGGAAACAAAACATTATTCAGTTTGTTTGTTTTCACACCCAATATTTTAGAATCTATTTGATTCCACATGTATCTTGATATTATATGTTTTTACCTTTAAATTTAGTTAAAAAATTGTTCATGTTATTTTTATTTTTGGTTTGGACTTCTTGTTTTCATAGGATATCATAATTTATTTTTTTATTAACTAAACATATACTATTTAATTATTTAATATTAATTACTAATGAAAATTATGATTAATATGATTTAATTATTCAATTATTTAATTTATTTTTGTAATTAATTTAATGTTTAAACTTTAAAGGAAAATTTAATTTAATAAATATATTTTAAATTTCAAAATCAAACAAACTTTTATTAACACAAAAGAACAAAGAACAACAACATAAGAACAGAATCAAACAAGCCTTAAATAAAATAAAAAACAAGAACAAGAATAGAAATGGAGCCAAAAGGCCTTTCTTTATCTTTAAAAAAACAGATGATAGCCTTCAAAAGAACATAATGTTCAATAGATTCAATACTATGTCTAAAATCAGTTTACAGAAACAAGTTTCCACATCAGAAACAGAGAAGCAAGACGATATCAGATTCCATAACAAACAAACAAAACAGCTTTTGTCAACAGTTTTTCACTAACACGTACATTGGGGTTGCCAAATCCAAATCCTATCTAATACCCAACACAGTAAAATCAACAAACTAAATATCAAGCTGAATTGATCCCAGAAACTGGAAACATCAAACTCAAGCTGACCATGCTATAGGATGATGGAGACAGATGGAGAAAGTCTTACCAGTTGGAGAAAACAACAATGTCAATGAGACCCAGAGTCACTCTTCCGAAGATAAATAGGGAAGTTAGTTATTATCGTTACTTAAGAAATCAAAAACTAGAAAATGATGAGAAGCAGCACGTCGGTGCAATATATATGAATTGATCACAGATTTATTTATTATGTTTAGTTGAATAAACGTAAGCAACGCGATACACGTGTCAAACACGTGTCAAGTATTATGATTCACTGAAAAGTTTGACACGTGTAAAGAGCAGGGTCGAAAATTGGGTCAAGTCCATAGTAGGGTTGAAAATTGCGTCTGGGCCTAAAGGACCCAACCCAGACTGCAGACAACAACGCAGGTTCGAGTTGACCAGACCTCGAGCCTAGTGATTATAACTTAGTCGGTCATCAGGTCAAGCACCAAGCCCAAGTCTGACGAATCTATATAACAAAACGACATCATTTTATTTCTCAAACTAAAACCTGGCCTCAAACCGAACAAAATTAGTGTAAAAAGACGTTATTTTACAGTAAAGCAATTGTCAACCCTTACTATCACTCGCACCCTTTGTCGTGTTAGTAGCTAGTCGCCACCTATTTGCCCTCCAGCCGCAATTGACCCTCTAATCGCCCCTTCGCATCGTCGCCCCAATGCCCCACTTTATTGTCACTTCGCCACCGTATTTTTTGGCTTATCTTCATCACCTACTCGTTAAGGTAAAGTTTCTTTGTCGTATTTTAACTTTGATTGAAGATTAAATTTGTGAAATATTAGAATTTTTTAAACGGATCAATTTCGAAAACAATTCAAGAGATACTACAAGAAAATGATCAAGTTTCGGAATAACGTACAAATTTAGATTCACACTTTACTATTATATTTGTTAATCATTTTATAAAATTAAATTAATCTTAATTTTTAAGAAACTAATTTATGAAAAAGTTTCGTATTTATTCTGATTTGATCCCGGTCCGATTTCCCCACAATATGTTCAATCATATTATGCAAAATACCTTGTGATAAGATGATTTAATCTCTAGTAAAGGCAGTTATATAGTGTAAAAAGTAGATATGACATTTTAACTTGATTTTGGTCTAAAATTAATAAATAAAAATTGAGTTAATTAAATTTTAAGTTAAATTCAATCATGAATAATTTGGTTTAATCATGCTTGAATTTGAGTTAAATTTTTTTAAAAATTGAAAATTAAAAAAATTCAGCGGTTTAAATTAATGTTTAAAAACTAAACTGATTCGGTCGAGTTAACAGTGCAAACCTTGAACTAGTTAATTTTTTGTTTGGTTTTTAACTTTCTAGTTTGATTTAGTTTAGTAATCTTTGCCAATAAAAATCAACCGCTTATTAATTAATTGGTCAGTTTTCGTAAATTAATTATTTTTAAAAACTAAAATAAATCGGTTATTTTTATTTAATATTCTTTTTAAATTAAACTTTAAATTTTTTGATAAATAAGAATAATCTTCTTAAATCATTTTTCAAATTATTTAATGTTATTCGATCTTTAACTAAATTTATAATAATCTAATAACAACTATACATATTAAACCTTAAATTTTTTATCCTACTAATTTAATTTCCAATCTGCTTTTGTAAACATTGTTTAAAACTCAACTTTTTAAAAGAACTTCTGAGTCAATGACAATATTTCATTTACAAAGACTACAAAAAGCCTTAATTGCAAAGTAAAACGTGATTCACATGTCTGATGCAATCTCGTATATTTTTTCTAACAAAGCCGCTGGATACTGTTGACTAACGGGTGGATTCAAACTCGATCATGAACAAGCGGAATTGAAAAGTTCAAAGACGTATCAAAATTCGAGTTAAGCAAAACGATAAAATGTCTTAATCGAATCAGACCAAATTATTAAACTTAAAATTTTAAAAATATTTTTTTCCTAATTGAGTTTAATTCTAATCATGATAAAACAGCTTGAGTTGTCTGTGAATTGTTTTTCCAATCCTACCTCTATGTATGACAATAGGTCGGGTTGGATTAGGTTCAATCAAATTCGATCTTTAACCTAAATTTTATTTTTGGAGTCGAGTTCAACCCGAATCATGATCGGATCCGAGATTCCAAGCTTGAACTAATCAGATTTGATTAGTTCGAAGTTCGATTTGATTAAATTTATTATTTTAAAATTTTGAATTTTATAATAATATTATTTTATCTAAATGTGTAAAAATTTTGAACTTTAGGTCGAGTCAAAATAGCCCGAGTCCAAACTCAACATTTTCTTTATCTTACGAGTGGATTGAAACTCGATCATGTACAAGTAGAATCAAAAAGTTCACATACATATCAAAATTTGAGTGAAACAAGATGATATTATTTTGTCGTAATTAGATCAAATCACACTATAAAACCTAAATTTAGCTTAAGTTTTTAAAAATACATCTTTTCAACTTAACTTTGATTCAAATGATGATAAAATGGTTTGGGATGTTTGTGAATTATTTTCTTAACCCTATTTATCAGTATGACAAATGATCAGATCGGATTAGGCCCTCTCAAAATTTTGTTTTTGAAATCGAGTTCAACCCAAATCACGATTAGATCCAAAGTTTCAAGCCTGAGCTGATCAAGTTAGAGTAGTTTGAAGTTCGATCTAATAAAATTTTTATTTTTAATTTTTAAGATTCAAAAAAGACATCATCTTATCCAAAATTACTTTTGTTTTACATGAAAATTTCATGCTTCGAGTTGAGTTAAGTTGGGTAGCTCAAATCCGAACTCGACTTGAAGCTTGAAATTTTGAGAAAATTTGAACTCAATTTAAAGCTTGATTAATTTGAATTAGGTTAGAATTAGACCATTTTTTTCACCTCTACCCAATGTTTTAAAAATTAGATTGAAAGTTAAATCGATAAAATTAGAGGTTTAAAATTTAAAACGTCAAACTGGTATTAAATCATCATAAAACAGATTAAAGATCGAATAAAATTAAAATTTTGAAATATGATTAAGCAATATTATTCTTATTCATAAAAAATTTGATGTTTAATTAAACATAGATATTGTTAAATTAAAATTAATTGATTTATAAGAATAAACCGATTTATTAATAAATTGATCAATTTTTAATAACTAAAGTTATTAAAATTTACCGAAAAGCTAATCAAATTTTTTAGTGATTCTCTCTACCTACCAACCAGTACTTTACTTACCACATTAAACCCACTACCTTTCTCTTCCTGTTCTTAGTTTATTGCCTACCTCTTCCTTTTTCTTCTCTTTAGTTTAAAATGGAATCAAACTTCAAAATCCAACAAAGCCTACCTTAGACCAAGGCATCAATCTCCATTAAACTACTCTAATATAAGCACTCAGCAAGATCAGAATATTTTGACACCTTTTCCTCAACTCATGTGAACCATACATTACTATATAACTATAAATGGCTGGCCACATGTTTCTGCCACCATCTATTAATGTTTTCTAATTAAATTAATTTCTTTATTATTATTATTATTATTAGAGTAAAAGACATAGATATCCATTATAACTTAAAATTTTCAAAATTCTCATAATCTTTTAATTTTTTAAAAATTCTTCATTTAAATTTTATTTAAAAATAACAATAAAATATACGGACTATAAATACGATAGTTATACTAATAAAAAAGGGCTGAAACCAACCCAATTTGTTAAAAAAAACATTGTTTTTATTTAAATTAAACTAATAATTATTATAATCATTTAAATAATTAATTTAAGTTGAATTTACTTAAGTTTAACAGCTGAGTTAGGTTACAATAATATTAACATTTGAATAATCTTTGTTTGGTGTTTATACTGTATTTGATTTTATTATTTTAACTTAAATCTAAAAAATAATTTAAAAATAAAAAAGTAAATTTTTGAGGAAAAAAAAGAGAAAAAGAATAGATTCTTCTATTTTGTCATGATGAGTATATTGGTCCATCAAAAGATATTGGTTAGGCACTTTTTGTTGCTTTGAAACTATTATAAGATCAGAAATAGTAACTTTGTTTTTTTTATCTCTGTACTTTTATTTGCTCTCTCCAGCTAACAAGCATAATGAGCAACTTTAATGTCAAATCTTAATTAATCTATATTTTTTTAAACCTTTGGTTAAACAGAAAGTTTAAGTGATCTAATTGCTTTTTTAAAAAGCATGATTAATTTTTCATTGGACCTCCTCAAGGTAAGGCAAAAAGTATGATTAATTTTTCATTGGACCTCCTTAAGGTAAGGCACTAGTAAAAACCTCAATAAATAATATCCAAAAAAAGCTTTTTTGGAAAATAATATTGAAAAAAGTTGGTCAAAACAATTTTTTATTCTCTTAAATTTCTAAATTAACCTATGAATTTGAGTTCAAAGTGTTGTTATTATTATTTTACGAGTTGATTCGCGTTTAAAAAAGAAAATTTTAAAAATCTGCAAACTGACAAATCAATTTATGATTTTCTCTTTGTTAAGATTAATGTTTTACAAACCAAGCTATAAGTTAAATTTGTAAAACAAGAAATTTAAGTTTTAAAAAGCTCAACAAATATTCAATCATCTGGTTAAAGATTAAGGGGGTGCTTGGTTAATTAGTATGAGAATAAATGAATGAGTAAAGAATGAAAAAAGAATATGGTTGGTAATATATTATGATTGGAAGAACAATATTTTTATATTCCCTCTCGAGGCAATACTTTATAATCCCTAATATAGTGAGGAATGGAGGCAATTTCTATTTCTCACTATATTCATTATAATTTTTATTACCATTCTTCAAAGTTAACCAAGCACACCCCAAATAAAATTAAAGAATTTAAAAAGTGATTAAAAATAAAAAAAATTTAAAGTTTAATTAAAAAAGATATTGTTAAATGAAAATTAATTAATTTATTTTAGTTTATACAAATTGATTAGTTTACGAAAACTAACAGATTAATTAATAAGTTGATTAGTTTTAAACCAAAAATATTATTAAACTAAATTGAAAAAATTAGAAACTAAACAGAAAAAGATCACCTCAAGATTTTTACTGTTGAAGTGGCTTAATTTAAAATGGAATCAAACTTCAAAATCCAACATAGCCAACCTTAGACCAAGGCATCAACCTCCATTAAACTACTCTAATATAAGCACTCAGCAAGATCATAACATTTTGACACCTTTTCCTCAACTCATGTGAACCATACATTACTATATAACTATAAATGGCTGGCCACATGTTTCAGCCACCATCTATTAATGTTTTCTAATCAAATTAATTAATTAATTATTTATTTATTAAAAAAGATATTATTAAATGAAAATTAATTAACTTATTTTAGTTTAAAAATTTTGATTAGTTTATGAAAACTGACAAATTAATTAATAAACTGATTAGTTTTAAACTAGAAAGATTATTAAACTAAATCGAAAAAAAAAACTAAACAATGAATTTGAGTTCAAAGTGTTGTTATTATGATTTTATGAGTTGATTAGTGTTTAAAAAAGAAAAATTTTAAAAATCTACAAATTGACAAATCAAGTTATAATTTTCTCTTTGTTAAAATTAATGTTTTAAAAATCAAACTGAAAGTTAAATCAAAATGCCAAAAAATTTAAGGTTTCAAAAGCTCAACAAATATTAAACCATTTGGTTAAAGATTAAGAGGGCACTTGATTAGTTAGTGTATGAATAAATGAATAAGTAAGAAATGAAAAAAGATAGTTGGTGATTTATTACGATTGAATGAGCAGTATTTTTATATTCCCTCTCGGGGCAATATTCTATAACCTCCAATATAGCGAGAAATGGAAGCAATTTCTATTCTTCACTATATTCATTATAATTTCTATTATTATCCCTCTAAGTTAACCAAGCACACCCCAAATAAAATTAAAGGATTTAAAAAGTGATTATAGAAATCGAAAATTTTAAATTGAATTAAAAAAGAGATTGTTAAATGAAAATTAATCAGTTTATTTTGGTTTATAAAAATTGATTAGCTTACGAAAACTGACAGATTAATTAATAAACTAATGAATTTTAAACTAAAAAGATTAATAAACTAAATCAAACAAAAAATAAAAACTATGAGGCTGAGTTATATAACAATGTTAATATTTTTATAAAGTTTTTCAATTTCCTTTTTTAAGTTTTAAATTGAATTCGAATTAGATTAATATTTTAAATTCTAAAACTTAATTTTTAAATTTAATTTCTAATATAATATAAAATTTACCATTTCAAATTTTGTACATTAATTTAAGATGCAGATTAAAATACTAATTTTAAGGCAACTTAAAGATCAGAGACTCAACTTCTTTGTTTGAGTATGCTCTTTAACCTACCAATTTCGATCATGGGTCCCTAATGCATAGCCACTTATACCTAAAATCTTCAACTTTTTTTGGCACTATGTTGCTTCTTTATGGTATTATAATATAAAGTATGAAGCTAAGCAACTCGTGCTTTCTTTCAATCGATGAGCTTTTTGGAATTTCTTGGACACACGGATCAATCCAATTTTTATATGGTTCTAGAGGATTAATTTGGGAAGAAAGTGGAGTGCTTAGTGTAGAATGTTCAGTATAAAAACCTCACTTATATATATAATGATTTAAAAATTGAATCAGTTTGTTTAGTTTAACAGTAAAAATTTAAACCAATCAATTTTTTAGTTCGTTTCTAATTTTTTGTTTAATTTAATTTTAATAATTTTTTGTTAAAAACTGATCAAGTTTTTAATTAATTGGTCAGTTTTTTAAACTAATTAGTTTTATTAACTATAATAAATCAATTAATTTTTATTTAACAGCCTCGTCTTTTTCAATTATTTTTCAAATTCTTTAACTTTATTCAATCTTAATCAATTTTATGACGGTTTAATACCAGTTTAATATTTTAAACCTTAAACATCTTGTCTTATCAGTTTAACTTTAGGTCTAGTTTTAAAAACAATGTTTATTTAACTATTAAGAAATTGTTAGTTTTAACATAGATAGACTTTATGAAGAGATTAGTATTAAAACTTCTAAAATTTTAAAATTAGTAATTAACCTTTCAAAAACTTGTACAATTCAATTCATAACGTTATTTTTGCTGATGTGATTAATAAATAGACATTTCCGCGTTATTTGACGGACGCGTCATTTTAGCAAAAAAAATTTGGTGACTTAATTTGCACGAACTTAAAAAAGGAAGTCAAATAAAATGAAAATTTTAAAAAAGGCTTAGTATTGAATTGAAATTTTTTAAAAGATTATATAATTCTTAATTTGTTATTTTTTATAATTATGATTAATGTATGCTAATTGGTGAATTTAACAATATCAATGAAAAGTTTTAAGTTGCTTGAGTGCTCACGGAACCATGATGAGCACACCTTCTTGATTGTGACCAAAACATGGCCACATGCTTGTCCCTGGCAATGTTTTGTATTTATATGAAAGTGAAAAAATATGGAAAAACCAAATTAAATAGAAATAAAGTGGGTTAGGCCTTAGTGAAGAAATGGTCCCTTTTCAATTATTTTATTTGTTTGATATCAAATAGTGGATGGAATCTTGACAAAACCATAGGCTTAATTACTGTATATGTCAAAAGTTGAGTCCCACTTGCCCTAGTTTCTTGGATTTTTGTTGGCTTAAGAAGCATTTTGGTTCAAGGGCAAAAGATATGAATCTACTTTTATAATTTAAGATATTTTTGAAAATACATTTAATTTTTAAAAAATTTAAAAATTTTAGTTTTAGAATGTTTTAAGAAAATCTTTTAAAATTTTTAGTTTTAGAATTTTTTTAGAAAATCTCTTATATCAAATTTTAGTTAAAAATAATGACTAAAAATATGTGCATTAACATCAATTTTGTACCAATCAAATGATACTTACATAATGACTCAAACAAACTCTTAAATTTAAATCGAACTAATTAAATCTAATACAAAATAATAATTTATTGTAAAGATATTATATTATTAATTTAAATCAAGCTTAATTAGTTCAGTTCGAGTCTATTAGTTGAACTAAATTATCATATTAATAACATTTGATTAGCTTATATTCAATGTTTATACTGTAAACGTTTTACTGTTATTTTTTTAACTAAAGTTCAAGAGAGTTTTTTTAGAAGAACTAAACATTTTAATAAAATTTTTCAAAAATTTAAAAATTACAATTTTTTTTTAAACTTTCTTGACAAGTATCTCATTTATCCTTAATTCAATTTGGTCTTTCTCTTCTATAAGGTAGTTAAGCATTGTCCCTATCCAATGATATGGATAAGTAAAGGTAAATAAACTCAATCTATTAGATCTACTGTCACAACCTGTGTATATCTATTGTAACAAACTACAGCAGTTTGTTACAACCTCTGTACTTCATATTATTGAGTGTTCAACTTTGGTGATCTATGAAACTTCTATGGTTCGTGGAGATGACGAACGAGTAAAAACAAGATGAATGATGGTTGGATCAAGCTTTTTTGGATAGACACAATTTTGTAGGGTGTTGCACGCCTATGCCTATGTCCTCTACTTACACGGCCTTGTGGAGTAATTGTGTAACTCTCTGAAACCGTATGTTGAAAGACGTGAAGAGGGAAGACATACATTGTCGTGTATACGCCTGTGTTCATAAAATATACGGCCGCGTGTGATGATTGTATAACTCTCTGTAATTGTGTATATCTGTGACTTAAGCAATGTTAAAAGAGACATAGTTAATTACAAGATTGTGTATGTGACTGTGTCAGTGCAGAAAAACTTATTTCGAAATATAAAAGAGAAAAAGACGTAGGTTTGATGAGTGAGTGTGGCCAAAATATTAAAAAAGGGAGAAAAAATAAAGAGAGAGCAAGTAGAAAAGTATTCTTATCCTTTTTTTATTGTTTCTGGGGTTGATTTGAGTGTTTGTTGATTGACATATTAACTTTGTTTTCAATTTTGAAATTTGGTGAGACAACTTGTAGTTTTGAGATGAAATATTAAACTTTGCAAATCCCTATTTGAATTTAGTTCATTTGCTTTTCGGTTTTGTTGAAGAACAGAGATTTAGATAAGATAAGATAAGATCAATCTTACGGGATAAGATTAATAGAAACAGAAATCCCTATAATCAAGGGATCTCTGTTATAAACTTCTAGTTCTAGATATAATTTAGTTCATATTGATACCTATTTTCCTGCTGGTTAAGTTGTATATACATATGTATCCGTGCATTTTAAATACAAAATAAGTTTTTCCTCGAAATCTTAACATGGTATCAGAGCCCTAAGGTTTTCTGGAAATATTGTTGTTATTCTCGGTACAACCTTTATTGTTGCCTTAGTCAACCTTCATTGCAACTTCATTGCTGCTCATTCTTGTCAGATTATCAATCCCCATAACTATTATTTTACCCAATCTTTCCCTTCTTTCACCATGGCAAATTCTGGAACCTCTCAAACCACTATTTCAAGCCTAGATGAATCTGTCTTTGTCTAGAAAATTGGGGAACTACAGAATGTTCATGCCTCTAATAGACTCAATGGCAAGAATTACCTTAAGTGGTCACTCCTTGTTCGCACCTATCTCAAAGGAAAAGGGCAACTTGATCACCTGCTAAGATCAGGACCTGCAGTAGGGAATTTAACAACAGAGACATGGGAAGAAGAGGACTCCATGATCATGTCATGGTTATGGGACTCCATGGAACCTTCAATCAGTGATACGTGCATGTTTTTAGCCACTGCAAAGGAGACTTGGGACTATGTTCAACGTATGTATTCAAAGGCATGCAATGCTGCACAAATATATAATTAAGATCAAAGCCACATGCCACCAAGCAAAGAGACAAATAAGTTACAGAATATGCTAATACTTTGCAAACTTTGTGGCAAGAACTTGACCATTATCAGGTCATTAAGCTGAAAAGTCCTAAAGATGTTTTTCGGAAAAAATCATAGAAAAAGAGTGTATTTATGATTTCTTAGCTAGATTAAACCCTGAATTTGATCAAGTCAGGGTTCAAGTTCTTGAAAGGGAGTCCATACCCTCACTAGAAGAGGTTATTTCCCTTATTAGAGTAGAGGATAGCAGAAGAAATATGATGCTTAAGCCTCAAAAGATGGATGGTTCAGCAATGGTGATAAAGGCAGATAAACAAGACAAAGAAAGGAGTGATCAAGCCCAGCCTAAGCAATCTAGAAAGGGTAACTTGTGGAAGGAAAATAAGGATAATCTATGGTGCACTTACTGCAAAAAATCGAGACACACATAGAAGACCTATTGGAAATTGAATGGGAAGTCACCAAGTCTTGAATGGGAAAATTGAGGAGGTCAATCACGACCACGGGCACATTCAGCTGAACATAAGGAAGATGAAGAAAATCCAGTAGTAAGGAGTCTTAGCAATGAAGGGATTGAGAAATTAAGAGGTTTATTGAGTTCCTTTGGACAGTCGAAAGATACATGTTCCTTTGCTCTCTTAGGTAAACTTATATTCTCTTTGTATACGGACACCTCAGAAATTAAGTGTTACATGGAGGAGTAAAAAACAAAACGTAGTGGCTCGATCATCAGCAGAATCTAAATTCAGGTAATTGCACAGGGACTATGTGAACTATTATGGCTGAAGATCATTCTTGATGATTTAAAAATCAAATGGAAAGGCTCTATGAAGCTCTATTGTAACAAGTCTGCAATTAGCATAGCACATATCCTGTACAACATGACAGGACAAAGCATGTTGAGATTGACAGACATTTCATCAATGAAAAGTTGGAAGAAGGACTGGTGTGTATGTCTTATGTTCCTTTGGATCATCAACTAGTAGATGTTCTAACCAAAGGGATAAATGCTTCAAGATTTCATGATCTTATATGCAAGTTGGGAATGGAAGATATCTATTCCTCAGCTTAAGGGGGAGTGTTTAAGAATAGAAATTTAGATAAGATCAATCTTATGGGATAAGATTATTAGAAACAAAAATCTCTATAATCAAGGGATTTCGGCTATAAACTTCTATATATAGTTTAGTTCAGATTGATACCTATTTTCCTGTCGGTTAAGTTGTATGTATATATATATATGTATTTGTGCATGTTAAATACAAGATAAGTTTCTCCTAAAAATCTTGACAGGTTTGGGCTATGGCTTTTTCTCTGCACTGGAGGGTTTTCTACATAAATCTTGGTATTTGCTTTGTTATTATGTTTTTTATTCTCATTCTGATTTGCTGGTTGAAGTTTAAGAGTATTTTGTTGTTAATCTTTGGTTAATATTTGAGAGACCTGTGTTATTGACTCCCAACATATATTTACAGCAATCCTATTCTAAACTAATAATAGAGAACACAAAATCTCTTCATGGTATCAGAGCTTAATAGGCTTCATAGCCACAATCATGTCGGGTATCAATTGCTCCCCCGCTACAACTGTCGTCACCTCCTCTTCTTCTCCTATAACTCCTCCCTTTCCTACACCATCTCTCAATCAAAACTCCATCTTTAAACTAACTTCTTCAGATGTTCTATTTTGGAAAACACAATTTTACCTCTTTCTTAGTTATCATGGCCTCAAAGCTCACATTGATGGATCCATCTATCCTCCTCCAAAAGTGATTGGTGACAACGAAAACCTTGCATATAAAACTTCGAAGAAGAATGACAAAATTGTTTTGGCATAGTTGGTTGCTTCCTTAGATCTATCAGTTCTACCATTGATAGTGAATATCAACACCACTCAAGCCATTTGTGACAACAATATGCAAGCATTCAATTCTGGATCTCTTCCTCAAATCTAAACTCTTAAAAGTAACTTTTATAAAATTAAACAACATAGTACTGAAAGTGTTAATCTTTTGAATGTGCTAAAAATTGTTATGACAATATGATTTCTCTCAATGCGAATATGAGCACGGATGATCTTGGTTAGTTTATTTTGCGGAATTTTCACTCAAACTTTTTACCCCTTTTTTGAGCGGCTAATGCTTGATTGAGTCTAATCTCTTATGATAAACTTTTTAATATATTCTTAGGAGGGAAGCAGCCGCTACAAAAGGAAAATCTTCCTCCTACGTCTCCTATCATAGTTTATTACTCAAATTACATATCAAAGGGTGGATTTAAAGTAAACATCATAAAATTGGCAATTAGTGTTGTCCTCAAGTTACAATCTAACTATATTTCACTTTCAATGTCAATCTCACTACCAACTTAATTAAAGCACCATTAAGAGTCTTTCTCAATTATCTCAAGTTTCATATATAACTAACCAAAGCTCTAAAACTTAGCTTTGTGGTCAAGTGATGAGAAGAGCTAATAACATTAAGACATACTATTTATAATAAGTTTAGAACTTAGATTTTACTAATGCTTTCTTGATTGAGTGCTAAGTGACGTCCTTCCTCTTTTAATCAAATGTCAATACCAAGCGACGAATTATTAAAAATAACGTTTACAAATTCTTTTACTTTTAATTAAATGTTAAGTAATTATTTGAAAATAATAATTACGAATCTCATTGTTCTTTTTTATTAAATATCTAAATTAAGTAATTATTTAAAAATAACGGTAACTAATCTATCCAATCCTTTTCGATTTCGATCCTCTTTTGATCAAGCATCAAACGACTATTTACAAATAACAGTTACAAATTCATTGGAAGTTGAACAAAACTACATATTAATCTATATCTTATATCGATCTTCTTCATTATTAATCTTTGATCAAGTGACTTCTTCTATAATTTGCAATACCTGAAGTCTAGTTCTATCAACACAGAATATTGATTCTAATGTCTTCAAAGATCTCTTTTTTTATCAGTAAATGCCAGATGTTGACCTAATTATGCCCACTAGACAAGATTTATTAAATAAAATGGACCACATCTTCAGTGGGAATTATTTGGCACCTCAGCAATCAAAACACACATAAACTGCAGAACCACCTGTAGATTAAACGGGTGTCTTAGTTTTATATGATCTTTTGCTTAAGTGACTTCATCCATTGAATTTGTGAAAGACATAGGACATCCCATCACTTGATTGCTCAGACATTTTACTATAACAGAACTTTTGAAGGACAAATCAGGAGTGAAGGTGGTGCACGGTTTAGAAACAGAAGTGACATAGATAAGCACAGAAAGCCAATAGACACATTACACAATTCATAAGCTGCAGAAACCACACATTTATAGTAGAGCAGTACCAATTTACAGACCAAGCAACCAACGAAACACAACATTTATTCATCAATCCACTTGATAGTGGAGATTCTTAAAGTTCTAATAGTAATATAATCTGATCCAATCTACCACTCTTCCCGGCTGAAAACAATTTTTTTTCCCTTAGTAGATCAAAACTTTCAACTGATGGCGGATTCATTTCAATACTGGAAAACATCTGGAGAGGCCATTATTGGCTGATTCAGAAATGGCAAGTTCAATGGGTTCGAGAAGCTGTCAGCTGCTTCATTGAAAGGGGTTGAATCTCGATAAACGCCAGTGCTTGCACTTAGGAACTGGATGATTTCATTCAGAGACTCAAGTCTGTGGCTTAGCTCACTAACTTGAGCTCTGAGTATAGAATTGTCAGCCTCAACTTTCAGGTAGTGCTCTGATGTGCTGTTGACGCTGGTCACAATCTGATGGTTTTCTTTCCTCAGCTGAGCCACCTGATCCATTAGATCATCCAAGTGCTTCTGCTTCCTCATTCTAGATCTCCTAGCTGATTCTCTGTTTGACATCATTCTCTTTCTCTTCCTCTGATCCATCAGATCTTCTTCAGATCCTGAGTTTTGCAACAGAGAGGAACCTGAAGTTGTTCCACTAGAAGAAGCCATCAAGTGACAGAACAAAGTTCACAAATTTCAAAAACAAACTGACCAAGAGAGTAATAGCAGGACCCAAACTAGCAACAGACTCAAGACACTACAATATAGATAATAGTATAACAATACTAGTAATATATATATATGTGTAGATTATAGGATAAATATCAGGTGTTTTAGTCAAAAATCATGAAACGTAATACAACCAGTAAAGGAAAACAACTGAAAAAGATTGAACTAGATGGGTCCTGCGCCTGATAGTGGAATTGATCATACACCCCGAAAGGAGAATCTCACTGAGAACTGGAGACATGAATCTCAAACATCAAGAACAAGATATTTAGCATGAAGACTGATTATAAAGACACCCCAGAACAACCCAATTGGAGAAACCGAGGATTGATGCTTGTAAAAGCCTTACAAACACCAGATCTATATAGAAAGATGAAAGCTTTGTGTGATTGGAACTTGAGAAATTAACAGCTTGTAGTGAAAACCGATCTGGAAACAAGATTCAGCAAATGGGTAGCTGAGTTTGGCACCAGAAATCAGAACAAAAGCTCGAAACAGGCAAATCAATGGAAGAGATGGGTTCGGTTCAAAGCCAGAGCTCTGATGAACTGTATATATCAAAATGTCTGGAAGCAAAAGAACAGAAGAAAGATGCTACAGAGTAGCAGCCACGGGAGAAGAAAAAGGAAGGAGGTTTGTGTGGCTATCAGAGATGCGATTTATAGAGCAGCGATTGTTGAGGAAATTACCTTGGAAACGTCATTAAAAAAAAGATACAACAAATAAAAATGAAAACTTTGGAATCTCCTTCCAGAAAAAGTAGATGGGACGTAAGCAATAGAGAGAAACAGCTGGAATCAACATCTTCACATTACATCACGAGGTGGGTAATAGCTTTCATATTTTTATCCTTTTCTCATAAAACTATAATATTTAAGTGAATTTTTTATTTTTTAATTAAAAATGTTTTCTTCTAAATTTTAACAAAATAATGAAAAGAATTTCAATTACATGCCATATAAATATTTAAAAATAATAAAATAATTAATCAATTCAATTCCACGTGAATTAATTTAGTTTGATAAGTTAATAATTTAAAATAATTATAATAAATTATAAACTTGTTTCAAATTTAACAAAGTCCATCTTAATTTAGAAATTAGGTTATATCATCACGTAAGCAGGGTCCTTTAGAGGTGGTAGAGTTAGTGGAGTAGGGGACGAGGTCAAAAGATCTTATTTACGCTCTCTCGATTGATTCTATTGTACAAGACTTGTCTAGTGTGAAGTATCTGATTTGAGTGATTTGCAGGCTATTGCTTCAATTCGGAGATTTGCTCAGTACATATATAAAAGATAACGACTACAGATTCTTTCGTAAAAAAAAAGGGATCATGTAAGCAAGATTTAATTAGTTTGTATATAATATTTATTTTACATTAAAATATTGTTCTAAAAAATAAAAATTATGAAAAATTTTAAAGATTATATATCTCTTATCCTATACTTGAAGAGTTTTAGAGATTTTGACTTTAGAAAAAAGTAAAAGACTCTAATTTTTAATAATTTTATTTGTTTTATCTTAAATTATTAAAAGTATTTTATTAATACTAAAAATTAAAAAATTGTGTTAAAAGATATTTTCATATGACAACCTATACATTATTATTAATTTGTACGAGTTCGGACTGTCTTGACCTCAACCATGTGGTTACAGTGACACGCATCCCCAAATGTTTGCCTATTTTTCACCGAAACGAAAGGTAAAACACCTGAACAAGATCTGAGCTTTTGGGGATTTCATGACTCACTGCCACTGTCCTGACTCCTGACACCAGTCACTTAGGAAAAAGCAAATCTTGGGATATATATCTGTGTAAGAAACCAAGACTGTCCTTTATTATTTATAGAAATATTAATTACACCGACTTTC
>JAOSBN010000178.1:45791300-45808418 GCA_027563595.1 Erythroxylum suave | reverse complement strand
ATCTTGGGATATATATCTGTGTAAGAAACCAAGACTGTCCTTTATTATTTATAGAAATATTAATTACACCGACTTTCGAGATAGTATAGGTTTTTTATTTAATTAAAAATAATATTATTTTACTTTTTGGTTGTATCAATTGGAATTGGAATCAGATTCTCTATTATTACTGTCCTGTACCAACTTTGTTTCATTCGATTTTATTTATATAAATATATGGGACTTATAAAAATATATAAATAAGATCACATAAAACAGAGTTGGTATAGAGTAGTGAGTACAGAGAATCTTATTCCGTATCAATTTATGTAATTCCAATTAATTTAAATCGATCTCTCAAGTTTAACATTGAGCAAGTTGCTCCTTTATAAATCGTAAGATTGTAGTTCACAAAAAAGTCTCTTTGCATCGATACAAAGGAAAAGTTGTGTGCATTTTGACTCTTTCCAAATTCACGGAAATCGGAGAGTCGTGTATAATAAGACTTAATTTGGAGAAGCGGTGGTAATTGATAATCTGTTAAAATGATAAGTATTTATATATATTTGAGATTATTGTTTTAGTAATTACTGAAACGTGAAAATAGGTGTTTGACAAGTACGATTGTGATTGCTGAAAAGAGATAAAACGACTAAAAAGCCTATTGATTTAATAAACTATGTTAGCCCTTGCGAACAGCTTGATGCACTATCTCCCTTCAACCCTTTAGCGACATGCAGCAAAAGGAAGGAAAATCCATGGACCGACCCCATCATCTCCACCCTCTAGGAACTACGAGATCACCCCAAGGACGCCCTCGACATCCAGGGGTCGCGGACCGACCATAGAACTCTATTCAATAAGTGGAACGCATTAGCTGTCCGCTCTCAGGTTGGGCAATAAGGGTCGGAGAAGGGAAATCACTCATTCTTATTCTTAAACCAACATTCTTAAGATCAAAGAGTGGGGCGGAAGAGGGGGGGGGGAAGCTCTACGTTCCTGGTGTTTATTAAATTTTTTATAAATAATTAAAAATATATTATTAGTCATACGAATTTAAAATTATAAATAATAAAATATATAACATATCCATCATTTTGATATGTAATCATTTATATTATTAAAAAATGATATTTTACATTACAATTCTATAGTAACAAAATATCTTTGGATGTAATGGAAAATAATAATTATAAGTTATTAATGCAAAGTAAAATTTTTACTGCAAAAGCACTTTCTTATCATAACCTTCTTTTTACTTATCGATTTTTGCGATGGCGTCACACTTTCCTCTAACCTCTGGTTATTAGCTCGCAGATTTAAACATGTGACTACTTTTAAAAATTGCAGTAGATAAGTATTTATTCCTACTGTACCGTAGATCCAAACGTAACCTAAGTATATTGACTATAATCTCTCAAACTTAAATCTAAAATTTGATGCACTAGTCTAAGTCTTGTTATTTTAATTTAGTTCAATCAAAATTTATATATTAAATATAGTTTGATTATAATTAAGTTTAAATTTGACAACTTAATTTAAAATTAACAAATTAAACTATATTAGATTAGATATTTATAGTTTTTAAGTTCAAAATGAATTTTAAATTTAAATTTTTTAAATTTAACTTCAAATTTTAGTAAATTTGATCCAATTTAAACTGATTATAAATCCTATTTTTACATTCTGATTTATTTTAATTTGTTTAATTTAAAAATTATCATTCTTCTTTGTAATACTATTTAATTATCATAATTTAAAAATGAAAAAAAATGCTCAATCACATATAAGTATAATCTGCCTAGTTCTGCATGCAGTTACTGCGATCATTTTTTGTTGACCAGATTCTACAAATCAGGGTTGGAATTAGTATAATGAGTTTTGATCTGTAAAGAGCAAATCTGTGATTCCGTCTGTCTGACGAGTCGATCCCCTTTAGTAGCCGGTCATGCCTCGCTCACAGCCACCTACTGTCGCCATGTGCACTGCCGACAGTTATGCTCAAATGGGTATTTCTTGGCTGAACAAATAGGTTTAAAACCTCGGCCCTCAGGCCATTTGACAGGCAAAAAATAAAATGAGAAATATCAGTTTTTATCACTTTTAATTATCTTTTATTTCAGTGCCTTAAAAAAAATAAGTATTTAAATTCTTAAAATCAACAACTCAATTTAAAGAATTATATTTTATTAATATGATTAACAATAACAACAACAACTCAGTAAAAATATAAGATTACCTTCTTAAATTATTTTGTATAATAATAAACAATGATTTAAAAACTGAACCGACTCGGCCAGTTTAACAATGAAAATCTTGAATCGGGCAACTTTCGAATTCGATTTTTAACTTTCTGATTTGATTTAGTTTAACAACATTTGTTGTAAAAAATTGGCTAGTTTATTAATTAATCGACCATTTTTCATAAACTAATAGATTTTTATAAATCAAAATTGTTAAAGCATCTCATATTGACTAAATATGAAAATGTTAAAAAGTTTATAAGTGGTAAGGATCAACAATCTAAATGACTAGTTCTAGTCATTTTGACAATGGTTGCCCAAGTCCAATTTTTATTAATGAGCTCTACATTCTACCCTTATTAAAAATTCTAACTTTGGTATCAAAACAGGTTTGATCCGGATTATTAATTTCTCGATTGTACATTTGGATGTCTAGTTTCAGCGACCAAATCCAGTTACCACTGTGTTTATTAAGTAACAATTGGATGTTTAGTCCCAGTTGTACTTGATGAGAAATGTTAGAGTATCTTATATTGACTAAATATGAAAATATTAAAGAGTTTATAAGAGATAAGAATCAATTATCTAAATGACTAGTTCTAGTTATTTTGGCAATGGTTGAATCAAGCTCAATTCTATATTCTACCCTTATTAAAAGTTCTAACAAAAAATAAACCGATTAATTTTTATTTAACCATTTTAAATTAAACTTTAAAATTTTCGATAGGTTGGGATAATTTTCATCAATCATTTTTTAAATTCTTTAATTATATTTAATTTTTAACGAATTTTATAACGGTCTAATACGCGTTAAATCTTTTAAACTTCTTGTCTTATTGGTTTAACTTCTAATCAAAATTTTAAAATATTGATGACAAATACATCAAATTCTATGAATGGCAGACACTACAAGATTGGAGGATGATGTAGATTAACACTATATATATAATATATATGTCCACTTATTATAAGGACAAGAAAATTGGCAAACAAAAATTGACTCTTACCATGAAAGAAACATGCAATTTGGTATTAGGTCAAAGGTTGTCCTAATGGCTTAGACTAATTGATAATCCATATGTTTTAAGGACGTGTATTACTTGACCAATTACTAGCCTTTACTTTTGTGTAGTCCCTTGGACATGACATCACTATAACCAATAGTAAAACTTGCCTGTGAAAGTCCAATTTAGCTTTATCTTCTTTTCTTTTTTACCACGAGTTATTTTAGGTGAGTCTAAATTATCGGTGACATCCTTAGGTTATTATTACGTCCAGATTAATTCACGCTCATATCTTGTGGAATCTTAAGGAACAGTTCAATATTATCACTAAGTATTTAATACTGCTACATTCATAAGTGGGATTCAAACTCCTGACTTTGCTTAAGCGAAGATCAGCTCCTTTAATGCAGTGTCGGGAAACTTTATGATTAATCTTATCTATAGTTGTAATTTTCGTATTAATCAACAATAGTATATATTATTTTGGATAATTTTTTAAAAATTATAAAATAGATATTTAATTTGTATATAATTAAAATTTGGTTTCTTATTAAGGTTAAAAGTGAATTGATCCAATAGCTTTATTTATTAAAATTAAAATTAAAATATTATTTTTAAACACATTTAGATAATTGAATATTATTTTTCTTAATTTATAAAATTGACCCAATATTTTACTGAGATGATACAATAATATATTATTTTTCGACTAATATAATTAGTCTGATTTTCTAAATTTTTGAAAAAGATTTATTAGGAGTTCAATTTTGATATTAATGATTTTGATAAATTTAACAATGGTCAAAAAATTCAATCGGTTCACTCGGTTTAATTATAAAATCCTTGAACTGTTCAATCTTTTTAGTTCAGTTTTGAACTTTCCGATTCAATTTACTTTAATCTCTTATTGTTAAAAAATAAATAAATTAATTAATTAATCAGTCAATTTTTATAAATAAACAAGTTCCTACAAACTAAAATAAATCAATTAATTTTCATTCATCAATATCTTTTTCTATTAAACTTCAATTATTATATAAGTAATGACGATTTCTTTTAATCATATTTCGGAGGTATTTGACAAACAGCTTATCAGCTGTTTTTTAGCTTATTGACTAAAAATTAGCTTTTTCACTATCTTAAAAAGATATTGATGTGTTTAGTGAATAACTTATTAGTTAGCTCATTTAACCTCAATAAGATGATTTCTAAAAACTTTATAGGAGCTTTTGGGGTTAGCTGTTTGTCTAATGACAGTGTTGCCCTTCATTTTACTCTCTACTTTTACTCTATATGTTTTTAAAGTTGACTTTTTTTTGTTGTATAATTATGTCGTGAAGTTTGGAAGAGTACAATAAAGCGATTAACTAAACTTTTTAATCTTTATTTCACGCCCTTATAATTTTTTTAATTTATGCTCTCATAAGTCATTTTGCACATCAACAGTTAATACTAAATAGTTAATTTTACCAAATATTTTTAATAAATAGTTGATGTTATTCAGTGGTCAAATCAGTTAATATAATCAGTTATTACCTAACCGCTGATAGAATCAGCCAATAACTAATGCAATCCGTTGTTTGCCAAATAAGGCCTTTAAATTTTTTAATTTTATTTAATCTTTAATTGATTTTATGACGGTATAATTTCGATTGAACTTTTTACTTAAACTTTTTGTCTTACCGGTTTTAACTTTTGTTCATATTTTTAAAATGCTGAAATTTGCTACATAATTTATCTCATTAGTTGATAAGTTATTATACTATTTATTGAGTCTTATTAAAGAAAAGGATCTGTGACATTGACGGGGACAAAAGATCAAGAAGAATAACTCATTATTTCATTTGTTTAATGATTTTTTGATTAATGTTCAACATGGACCGTACAAAAGGTAAACTCTTAAAGGAAACATCTTAGAAAAAAAAAAAAAAAACCTCTTAAAGATAAAGGAAACAAATTCAAGAACATGCAAGAAGGTATTAGCCCACGTGGTCCCCTGCTTGAATTGGAACTAAGCTTCATGGTTGAGGAAAGTAATTGTAGGACCATAGGGACATGCATGCCTTTGTTTCCTGTGTTGGTGCTTTCTCTGTAGGGTCACTATATAAGACCTAAACAGCATTCAATTTCCATTTTTGGCTCGCGAGTAGTGATATCATAAGGCGAAATATTTCCAATTTTGAATAGGGACAGTAAAATTTGCCCCAGATTCGACCCGATCTACTTTTGATCCAATTTGACTGAGTCACAAGCCTACCATAGTTTGCTTGAGTCGAGCTTCGGCCGATTGATTTTGAAAGGTTTTTACTTAAAAAAATAAACAGAGGGGAGGGTCGAGTTGCCTAAATTTGAATTGGGGGTGGAAATTAACGATTAAAATTTAAAAATTGGGCAGAAATTAAATTGGTAAGATAAAAAGTTTAAGGTTTAAAAAGTTTAACTGGAATTAAATTGTCACAAAACTGGTTAAAAATTAAATAAAATTAGAGATTTTGAAATATAATTGAAAGAAATGGTCCTTACACATCAAAAATTTTAAAGTTTATTTAAAAAATAGATAGCTAAATAAAAATTAATTGGTTTATTTTATTTATAATAACTTATTAATTTACAAAAATTAACTTATTAATTGATTAATAAATTGATCAATTTTTAATAACAAATGTTTTAAAATAAATTGAATGGTAAAGTTGAAAATGAAATCGAAAAGTTGGTAGGTTCATGGTTTTTATAGTAAAACTAGTTGAGTTTTTTAATTAGTAAAATTTAAAGTTTTGAATACAATAATTTAATTTAATTGAGTAAAATAATATTATTTTATTTAATAAATGAAACATTAAACCTAAATTAAACTCAATTCAATTGACTAAAATGATATCAACCATAAATGAAACAATTTGAGCGAAAGCAATTGGTCAAAACGGCGTGGTTTATATTAAAAAAATTGAAACAAAATAATTAGGCCCACCTATTGCCATTATTGATATCATGTATAAACTCATTTAATGACTATTGGCATTCAATGATCATTCAACAACTATAAGTATGATTGACAATTAAAGCTTGGCTCAATTTGTTGAAGCAAGATATGTCAAAAATGGTCTGACTCGGCCTGATTTTGACCTAAGTTAGAGGGTCACCGGTCGGGAACGATGTCATTTTGAAAGCATTTTCTTAAAAACAAAATGGTTGGCCAGCATCAGGCTTTGGCTTTAGTCACAGGCAAGCTAGCCCATGGTTAGGTCAGGTCACGGGTTACCCATCCCGGCCCGCTGAATCAAGATCTACCATGATTTGAGGTTGGGCCGGGTCGAGCCAGGGGCAGCCTGGGTCTGACCCCTCTTATTGACAAACCTAATTGAAGCAATATTTTGAATATGGTACCATACCCATTGTTAGGACCCAACAAAAGAATATTTTTAAATAAGAAAGTTTTATATCGAAGGTATCGATATTGGTATAGGCAAAATTGTAATTTAAAAAATAAGACAAAACTAAAAAAACCTTAGAATTTCTCTAATATAAAACAATAATTACTTATACGTAAAAAAGAATATAATAAAAAATATATTTTTTATTTAATAAATAATAAAAATACAATAAGAATATATTAAAAAAACTTATTTAATTATATTTATACAAAGTGATTATAAATTACATAATCAAATATGTTAGTTTAAAGTAATTATATTTAATAAATATTTTAAAATTCATATATTTCATATTGATAATATACATACTTTTTACTATATACATGTAAAAAAACATTATAATATTTGAAATATGTAAAGATAATATTTGGAATTAAATTTACTTACTAAAAAAATCCTTTATATTATTCTTAATTTAATATTTATATGATAGTTAAATGATCATTTTGTAAAAAATATACTTTCTATTATTCTTAATTTAATATTTATATGATAGTTAAATGATCATTTTGTCATCTTAATTTACAAGAAATATATGAAAATGATATTAATAAAAATAAAGAAACATTTGTTATATCAAATTTATGTTATCATAATTTCTTAATATAAGATTGAAGTGAAACACGATTTTGTAAATCTTATAAAAATTAAAAATTATTTTATAATTTTAAAGAATTATATGAAACGATACTTAATATTGATTGATGTTAATATTGTACAGCATCAGAACAAAATCCGATGTTAGGTTTAGTATTGTATTTGTAACATTAGGCTAAAGTTAATATGTTAAGTTTGAATTAATCGGGTCGATCTAATAATTTTTTAAAAATTCCTTCGTTAGAATGATGTTTTTTATTAATGATATTAAAACAATTTCATTTTGCAATAATCAAAATCATTTAATCCTAGTGCAGTTCATTGTCACCATTGAAAATAAGGTTCCATTAAAAACAGGGCTAATAGCCTAATACTAAGCATGGTCTCTCAAGTAGGTTTGGGAATCCGGCCCAGGGAGGGCACATTATGAAATTAACGGGTCAAATTTGGGATGGTCTAAGCCCAATTTGAAGCCAATAACAATAAAGATAATGACATCACTTAAAAAATATTATTTTTCTATTTCTTGATTTAAAAATTAAAAATTAGGTTTGGTTAAGCCAAAATTGCTTTTGGGCTACTTAAGCCCAACTACTAGGAATCGGGCATAAGCCCCGTCCTAGCCTATTGCTACCCCTACTCTCAAGATATTAAATAAAAGCTACAAATAATTAACTAGCTTCTTAAGCTCGGATGGTAATGGATCAAGTCGGGATGAGCCCGCCCTTAAAAAATTTTGATTCAATTATTAGATATAAAATTTAAGCTTGAGCTCAATCCAAACTTAATCCAAAGTTTGAAAATTATATTAAAAAAACTTGAGTTTGGCCCAAAATCTGATCAAACCGGATCAGATTAGTTGACTTTGGGCCAGAAGCTTAACGTTTTTTGTCAAGGCTTCCAACGTCGGTAACATTCTTTAAGAAATGGGTTGGGCCAGGAATGCATAGAATAACACAACTTGTTGATGAGAAAAGTTGTCATGGAATACTTTTTGACAGTTCAAAGTGAACAAGAAGAGCCTTTATCCCTTAATCCTTCGTCCGTCCGACTCCTGCATTGCATGATTACTAAATGATTATACTCGTGCTTATAAGTTTTACTATGTCCCTATTTCTCTAGTTTTGATTATGATATTATTATCATGTTATATTAAATTTCATCCACGTATTTATGTAGAACACGCATAAATATATGAATAAGATTTATAACCTATCGACATATTTACGTAGACTACATATAAATACTATTTCATGTCCTTAATACTTCGTTCGTTCGACTCTTGCACTGCATGATTACTAATGATTATACTCGTGCTTATAAGTTTTATTGAGTCTCCATTTCGGGTTAGCCTTTCGTCATGTCAAATATTCTTTTTCAGTTACTCTATTCCAAACCTTTTTTATATTACATCTCATTCATATATTTATAGAGAGTTCAAGTAAATGTGTAGATGAGATTTAATAAAATATAATAAGAACATTATAATCGGAACAAGAGATCTAATCTCTACTTTCATGAATTTTAATCCATTTCTTTTCATACACTTCGAATTTGCAATTCTTTAAATTAATAAATAGGAAGTTCATTAAGAAGGCACTCCAAATCCTATTGGAAAGTCAAAGACCTCGTTTGGTTGACAACCAATCAGCTATTTTTTTAGTTGATTGGTTGTCTTCAGCTATTTGACTCTTCAAACAATTATGAAAGTTGTTTGGTGGGGAGCTCAAAAAGTCAATTGTATCCTTTACTTATTGTCCATTTATGTTTTCTACTAGTTTTCTTTTTATTGTTTTTAAGTTCTATTTTTTAATAAAAACAAAATTTCATTTAATTGTTAATACGAGCCACTAATTATAATTATATATTAAATAAAACTTAAAAATAAATTATTTTTAATTAAATTAATTTATTTTAATTTCTTACATAATATTTATTAATAAAAATTATGTTATTTATCAAAATAAATAATTTAGTTTATTTTAAATTAATATTTTCATTGATTTAAATATCTAAACTCCAAACCGGAAGCATACTTTTCAGTTATCCATGCAAGGATTGGAATTGATTCTTGGAAATGGATATAAAATATTTAATGAAATACTAAAATTTATAATATTTATACCTTTATAATTTTTTTAAAGTCATATCCTTAAAAGTAATTTTAAACATAAACAGTTGATACTAAACAACTAATTTTATCAAACATCTTTAATAAATAGCTAATATAATCACTGGTCAAATCAATTGATAAAAATAACTATCAATTAAAAATTGATAAAATCAGCTAGAAATTAACGTAATCAGTTGATTGCCAAAAAGAACACGTTCTCGAAATATTCTGAATGTCAAATGGCGTGATTAATGGACCAGACTCCAAGCCCTATTGGAAAGTCAAGTCTCGCGGGGTAAATTCTCGAAATATTCTGATTGTCAAGTGGCGTGATTAATGGACCAGACTCCAAACCCTATTGGAAAGTCAAGTCTCGCATATTTTTCCATGCGGCTAGTCTTCCTTCTCTTTGAATCTGAGAGCAAAAACAAAGAGTGGAAAAAAAGCCATTAGTTGACGAGAAACTGAAAGTGGAAAAAAAGCCATTTGTCATAATTAGTATTTCAACATAATCTTTGGCGAAAATAACGGAGAAACTGAAACTTCTATATAAAGGGATAAAGCTAATTAGTTGACGAGTGCCTAAGATAGAGGTGGAGATTGAGAAGAATAGGTTGGTTGAGACTTAAGATTGAGATGTGGCTTACAAACAAGTATTGGTATTGGGGCGTAGTAGTAATAGCATTAGTAGCCAATATTACATCCCAAGGGTTGCTGTGTTATGGCTGTTCCTCATATGAAAGAACTGCCCTTTTACAACTCAAATCACATTTTTCATCATTTGAGTTTAGTTCTTGGGGGAGAGATGCTGATTGTTGTACTTGGGATGGAGTTATATGCAACCCAGTAACAAGTCGAGTTTCCAGGCTTCGACTCTGGGGCGATCTTTACCAATATGGGTTGTCGTATCTAAATGCCTCTTTGTTTCTTCCCTTTCATGAATTGACAAGTCTTGACTTGTCGTACAATTATATTGCATATTGTGTCGAGAATGGAGGTGAGCTTTCTGTCTTTTAATGTTTATATCCCTCAAATTTCTTATTCCATTGGCATTGGATTATGAAATAGTATTTATATACAACTTGTCATACGTAGCTACTAATCAACTTTTGGAACTCCTACTTTCTCTTTCAGGTTTTGAGACATTATCAAAACTTGAAAAATTGGAGTCCCTTGATTTAAGAATGAACAATTTCAACAATAGCATATTATCATCTCTGGCTGGGCTTTCTCTCAAAAAATTGGATCTACGATACAATGATATAAAAGGATCAATACATATGACTGGTTAGAAAAATGTAATATATATTTTTATCTATCAAGTAACTCGATTAATAAACTTATGAAAAATTTTCGTCTTTTTGTTCATTAGAATTGAATGCTTTAAGCGATTTGGAAGAACTGAATTTAAGTGGGAATGAGATCATCAAATTTGAGTCTTCTAAAGGTAAATCACAAAAATATTTTAAATGCTCAGTAATGTATTTATTTACTTTTAATTTTTGAATATCAAATTATGGGACACAAGCTCTGATCAATATTACTTTTCACAATATGACAGGTACAGAAGGTGCCAACAACTTAAGTGTTCTTTATCTAGATGGTCTTGTCAACAATATAGCAGACGAATTCCTAGAGTCACTGGGAGCATTCCACAATCTTAAAACCCTTTTTCTGTCTAGTGACAATTTAAGAGGAGCAATGTTACGACATCAAAGTACGTATGTAAATTATGTGAAAAGTAACAAAGGTTAGTGTCCAAAATATATGTACGTATTATATGCATTACATTATAACTTTCACAAGGATACCGTTTGATAGAGTTGTCCCTAGACGTTTTTTTTAATCAAATAAACTATGTTGAAATTATTTAAGTAACATACTTTATAACTATTTTTTAAATGCAAACATGCATTTAGAAGTATAGATTGTTAATTAATATAAATAGTTTTATCAATATTTTTAGTACTTTTATAATATTAATGTATTATATTTTATTATCTTCTTATTACATAATATTTTTATAACGTCAAAATAAAAATATATAACTTATCTATTCTCCTTAACAAAATAGTTTTCAAAAAGCTTAACTATGAATAAAATATATGAAAATAATAATATCAATTATAAAGAATTTTTTAAATAAAATAATTTTATATAATTAATCTTTTTAAAATTTATGTTTATAAAACATACTTTAAAATAAAAGAATATACTAATAAATAAATAAATCAAATTATAATCTATTTATCTCAACTATTTATCTAATTTTATTTCCTTCGTCATCTTAGGTTTTCCTCATCTGAAGAATTTGGAGCAGTTGGACTTAAGCAACTACGCCCTCAGTGATAAGATTGTGCGAAGTATCGGAAATCTAACCTCACTTCAATACTTAAACTTGACGAATTGTGGACTAAGTGGCCATATAGCCCAGAGTAAGTTCGTGAGAATACATTTTTGACAATAACATATTATAATCATTTAAGTTATAATCTTTTGGAGTCCCTTCGTTTAAGTTATAATCGTTCCAACAATAGCATGTTATCATCTCTGTGTGTGCTTTCTCTCAAAAACTTAGATTTAGACTACAATGGATCAATAAATGTGACAAATTAGAAAAATGTGATGTTTTGTTGTCTAAAATTGGATTGAAGGAGTTGTATTTAAGTAGAAAGAGGGCTTTCCTTATTAAGTTTGAAGTTGTTGATATATTAACATGATCAATAAACTTCTAGTAAATCTCTAATGATTATAGCATTTTTTACAATGATGCAGGTTTGTGTACATTGAAAGATCTTCAAGAGTTATACATAAGCAACAACTATCTGATTAGAACCTTGCCTTACTGTATGGAAAATTTGACATCTCTTCAAAAATTAGATCTTTCTTCAAATAATTTAAGTGGAGACATCAACTTCTCACCACTTAAAAGTCTGATATCCTTAGAAAGTCTAATCCTATCGAATAACCATTTCCAGATTCCATTGTCTTTAAGTCCATTTTTTAATCATTCAAAACTCAAGTCTTTTGATGCTTCAGAAAATGAAGTATACAATAGAAGAGAGATGCACAATTTGATTCCGAAGTTTCAATTACAGAGCCTCCTATTATCTTGTTACGGAAATGGTGAATCATTCCCACAATTCCTTTACCATCAACATGGCCTTCATAATATTGATATTTCTCATGTCAGAATGAGAGGAAGATTTCCATATTGGTTGTTGCAGAACAACACAAATTTGAAGTTCTTAAATTTAAAAAATACTTCTCTTTCGAAATTTTTGGAGTTGCCAATTCAATCTCATATGAATTTGTTGAGTTTAGATATCTCTAACAATGAAATATCTGGACGAATTCCATCAAATATCGGAGCATGCTTTCCTGGATTAGTCTTTTTAAACATGTCCATTAACAATTTCAGTGGTAGCATACCTTCCTCTTTGGGCAATATGAGTATATTGGAAAGTTTAGACTTGTCCGATAACAAACTGTCAGGTAAACTACCAGATCTCTTGATAAAAGGTTGTCAGGAATTTACCATCCTTAAGCTGTCAAACAACAAGTTGCAAGGTCAAATGTTCCCAGGAAATGCCTCCTTAATATATTTGACGTGGTTGCAATTAGACGACAACCAATTTACAGGAAGAATCCCTAATAGCTTGTCTAAAAGTTCTGCCTCGGCTATATTGGATGTGAGCCACAATAATCTCACAGGTGGAATACCTCGATGGATCACAAGAATGACTTACCTTGATGTTTTAGATCTCTCACACAACAAACTTGATGGAATTCTACCGTCAAACGTGTTTCCTCTATATATGTTGGAAATTAACTTGTCAAATAATAGGCTACAAGGATCATTGCTTAATGAATTTGATTGCACAGAGATGGTAGTCATTAGTCTCAACCAAAATAGTTTGACTGGTGGCATTCCAAAATGGCTTGGCAGATGCTCAGATTTACGATATCTTTTGTTGATGGGTAATAACTTTGAAGGGGAGATTCCAAAAGAATTATGCAAGTTAGATATGTTAAGTCTCGTTGATCTTTCTTCTAATTATTTGTGTGGTCGTATTCCTTCTTGTCTATGGATAAGTGTTCATAATACCTCTGTCAAAAGAGATGAAAGTGGAAGACCTACAAGGCCTATTCGCATTGATTTCACGACCAAGAGGATATCATATACTTACGAAGGTAAAATTCTTAGCTATTTCGCTGGGCTTGATCTATCAGATAATGCTTTGATAGGAGTGATTCCTTTTGAAATTGGAAATTTCGACACGATCCAAGTGTTGAATCTGTCTCACAACAATTTGGTCGGACCAATACCACCATCATTCTCAAATCTTCAAAACGTTGAAAGTTTGGATCTTTCAAACAATAAATTGGAAGGGAACATACCTCCCCAACTCACTCAACTACATTTCCTTTCTGTTTTTAGTGTTGCATATAACAACTTGTCAGGAAGGACACCTGATATGGTTGCACAATTTGCAACATTTGAAAACAGTAGCTATGAGGGAAATCCTTTCCTGTGTGGATCACCATTGTCAAGAAGTTGTAATGCAATAGTAACGTATAATAATTCTGTCAATTGTGAAGAAAAAGAAGAAGATGGTTTCATAGACATGAATGTCTTCTACATAAGTTTTGGAGTGTCATTCATCATGATGTTGTTGGGAATGTTTGCAGTTTTATACATAAATCCATCTTGGCGAAGAGCATGGTTTTACTTCGTAGGGAGGATAATGAACAACTGCTTTTATTTTATAGCGGACAATATTCCTATGTTGTCCAAATATAAATTGTATCAGCCTTTCGTGTAAAGTCTGATATCAAGTTGAATTTTATGCCTTTTCTTTCTCTGATGTTTGTATCTTATCAAGCCAAGATTGATTCAATCAATCTCAACCTATAAGCCTTTCAGTATAGTTATTTTTTACTTTTTTGGTTGTTTCAATTCCTGTTGTTACATGAATTCATCCAGATGGTTAGCAAAATCCGTCCATCTTAGGCAAACTGTGCACAATGTTGACTAAACTTACAGATGAATTTATTATTATCTCAAAGATGGGATGAGAATTTGTTCTGTTTCTTCGTGTATAAAAGCAAAGAAGGAAAAAGGAATTTGAACTCATAGCTCTCAGGTTGCAGACTAACTTCTTTTGATCTTTCAGATGCCAAAAACTCTTGCAAATTGAGAGCTACGTATCTTGAGTCTCTGAAAACATATCTCACATATTGATGCTATATACAGGTCTCTACTTCTCCGATTATGTTAATGATCGATATTTTCTTTTTTCAGCCTGTAAAACACAGGCTGCCCTTATTTAAGGTACTTGGGAAACATTGACCTTGAGTCTCAGATGACAAATGTTTTGCAAAAAAATAATGAAATTTGCCTCATTAATTCTTTACGAAATTTTAATCTTATTTATCATCTTTTTAATAAGAAAAAATTAATTGCATAAAGAAAGTTATCTTTATAGTATAAAAAAACTAAATAAAAAATTATTTATTTAAATTTTAATAATTTATATTTGTTTACGTTAATTTAGTATATAAGTCGCCAGACCACATCTTTCGCCTTTGCCCCCGTCTGTCCTACGGTTATGCAGTTTTTCTCTCTTTTTTTTTAATTTACCACGGAAATAAAACCATGACATTATCACGGTGTTCTGCGATACAAATTGCCTTGTAAATCCTTTTGGACAAGTGCCTCTGGTTTTGACGGTGGCTCCGTAGAATATGCAGTACTAGTCGTGTGAGTAAGGTTAGTTTAGCCAAATTGTCGGTACTCTGATTTTCTTCTCTGTAGACGTGTTAAAACTGAACATCCCGAGCTCGACATAATAACGCACAGGTAACCTGTACCAAAAAAGTTATCTTAGTAAAAATAAGGTTAGAAAACGATAGAATGTTAATTACCTCTAAAAAATCCACTTCAATTAGGATGTGTTGATATCCGGTTTTGACTAAATCAACCTCGAATGTCGTGAAGCAACATTTTCTTCTAACACTTTGACTACAGTGATATGATACGGCTATGCTGAAAATCAACTCACTGACTTGCACTATCAACTGATAGTTGATGAGAGTAGGCATGCATGATAAAGCAAACATGCTCGAGAGGAGTAAATTGTATGTAACTTAAAAAAAATCACAAAGTATAAGGACAAAGATCTATTAAAAATTAAAATAATAAGAATCTATCAGATGATAGTAGCTTTTTAATGACAGGAACTTGTTAAAGTATGAGTCATATTAAAATAAAAAAAACACACTTTTTAAAATAAAAAGAATCATCAGCAAGTCAAAAGTAGAAAGAACTTATTATAAAAGTGGAAAAACCTCTGAAATGAACACATATAAAATAATGCAAAAATATAAAAGATAAAAAGGGAGAGAGAAGAATGACGTAATCAATTTATACTAATTCAGCTTACAATTCAAGCATACATTTAATCTTCAAGTATTCAACTTGGATATTTCTCTATAAAATCAAGTATTAATTTAACGAGCCTTTTCAAGCTCATAAATTAATATTTTTTAAAATTCTTCAGTGTTCTACGCTATTTTTCCGATGTATTTTTAAGAACCAGAGTTGCCCTTTATCATTTAAATCAGTTGCTGTTGTCTAATAGCCTAATACTACGGATGATTTTTTTTTTTTTCTTTCCATCGACACGGGCTTGCAAGCAACATCTATGTAACCAGGACCAACCATTCATTCCAGCCGAGGTGACCAATAGATGAAAGGCCGCAAAACAAGGCATAATTTGTTGGTCTCTTGGGAATCAGGCCCGGGAGGGCGTAGTATGAAATCAACGGGTCAAATTTGGGATGGTCTAAGCTCAATTCAAAGTTGGTAGCAATAAAGAAAATGACATCGTTCAAAAAATATCGTTTTTTAATTTTTGATTTAAAAAATTAAAAATTAGTTCTAGCTAAGTCAAATTGGGCTTTGGACTACTTAAGTCCAGCTATGAAGAATCGAGCAAAAGCTCCGACTTAGCTCATTACTATCCCTACTCTCAAGATATTAGATAAAAGCTACAAATATTTAACTAGCTTCTTAAGCCCGGATGGTAATGGAACAAGTCGGGATGAGCCCACTCTTAAACAATTTTGATTCAAGTATGAGGTATAAAATTTAAGCTTGAGCCCAATCCAAACGTAATCCAAAGTCTGAAAATTATGTTAAAAAAAAACTTGAGTTCGGCCCAAAATTCGATCAAACCGGATCAGATCAGTGGACTTTGGGCCAGACGCTTAACTTATTTGTCAAGGCTTCCATCGTCTGTAACATTCTTTCAGAAATGGGTTGGGCCAGGAATGCATCAGAGTAACTCAACTTGTTGATGAGCACAATACATAAGACAAGTTGTCATGGAATACTTTTTGACAGTTCAAAGTGAACAAGAGAAGCCTTTATCCTTAATCCTTGGTCCGTCCGACTCTTGCATTGCATGATTACGAATGATTATACCGTGCTTATAACTTTTATTGTGTCTCTATTTCGGGTCAGCCATCCTTTCATGGATTTTAATCCATTCCTTTTGCTACAATTCGAACTTGCAATTCTTTAAATTAATAAGTAGGAATAGTAGTATGTTGAACGTAACCTAAATTTAACTTGTTCTGTTTAGTGGAGAGGTTAGTAATAGAATGAGATGTGGTTCAGCCGGGATCTGGCCGAACGGTGCGTTTCCAGTAATATCCATCTTCTTCAACCTTCTGTGTGGAACGTG
>JAOSBN010000178.1:45719871-45759798 GCA_027563595.1 Erythroxylum suave | reverse complement strand
TTTTGAGCTAAGTCCAGCTTCTTTAATTTGGTCTTTCTTAGCTCCATGGTCTATATTGTCAGTTTATGCCCTTACAGTCAACTAATTAGATGCAAATTAATGTATGACATTATTTTAATTAACGAAAAAGACTTTATTTATCTTTATGTATTAATTTAATTGATATTTTATATTTTAATACTAAAGATAAAATCCTTGAAATACTTAGAGTGCACTTAAAATTATGATGAGATCATAATTATAAGATTTAATTTACAATTATGTATTGTTCCTAAATGTTCCTAGTTGAAGTTTCATCAAGATGTGATATTGTTGAAATGGTAAAACCAGCACATATTATATTTCTCTCTTATGAAAAAAGCAATTGATCTCATAAATTAAAGTATGAAGATACTGGGGCGGTTGGTTCGACAGGAGAATAGTAATAAGAATAAGAATGAATATAGTGAGGAATGAGCATGGATATTATCATTATAATTATGATGGTTGGTTAAGAGGAAGAAATGATTACCATTACCATTGACAGCGGTTGATTTGTAAAAAATATTGAGAAATAAAAATATATTATATTATAATTAATTAATTAATTATATTTGTAATTAATCAATTACTATATATTGATTAATTAAAATATTGTAATTAATTTTAATTAATTATATTGTAACTAACTAATTAATTATAATTAATTAACTAAAAATATTTTAACTAATTATATTGTAATTAATTAATTAATTACAATATTTTAATTAATGAATGAATTATATTTTAATTAATTATATTGTAGTTAATTAATTGTTAATAATATTTAATTAATTATATTGTAATTAATTAATTACAATATTTTAATTAATAAATAATTATATTTTAATTTATATTTTCATTAATTAATTTATATTTTAATTAATTATAGTGTAATTAACGAATTAATAATAATTCCTATTTCTCTAGAACTATAATACCCATTCTTCTAGATGAGGAGAGGAATGAGGTATTACCCAAAAATGAGTAATCAAAATAATGACCCTATAATCATAATCCCTTACCAAACTCAATCTTTCATTCCATACCCATTCTCCTTGTTTCATACCCACTAAACAAGCACACTTTTAAACTAATGTGTGGGTGATTATTAGAGAATAAGTTACTGAACTGACCCAATTATAAGAATTCCGAATGAAATATTACCTATGTGTCTGTGGATTGTCTCATAATGATATTGTATAATTTATACTCATACTTGAGATTATCAAGGTATCTTGTCTAAGAATTACTGTATTTTGATACTACTTATGAATTGTCCTAGGATAGTTCAGTCAGTAGTGATTGGATACAATATAAACCATACGGAGATAGTTGAGTGAGTCAATATAAGATTCGTCACTTTAAAGTAATTAAAGAGAATATTCTATTATTCTTGATTAGTAATTATTTATGAAATTCTCTAACCATAGTGATTGATATTTGAAAAGATGTTTTTAAATTTTAATTATAAATCAATCTCTAATTAGCAAGAATGAACATAATTGGACCAAAATAGTAGACATTATATCCATACTTTGTCTAATTAGAATATTGAATAACAAAATGATTAAATTATACATCATAACTAGGCATGGACAGGTCAAGTCAATTACTTTGATATTCTTGATATTTGGATAATCATGACATGTTACTAGAAATCAATCATGATTTATGATTATGAACTGTTTAATTAGAGAATTAAAGATAAATTAAAAGAACTTTTAATTTATCTAATTCTAATTGTGAATTAGAATTGTAATTTAAAATCATTGCCAATTTATTAGGAATCTAATGGGTCACACATTAAAGAGTAATTTGTGAAAGAAAAATCAAATTAATTAAGTTGGACTTAATTATGAAGTTTGAGAAACTTGGAGGATCGAATATGAGAGATATCTGATTGTATTAAAATTAAATTAATTATAATCAGAATTTGATTTTAATTATAATTAAAGAAATTTAATTTTAATTAAAGACCCTAATGATTTTTCTAATTATATAAAGGAAGAACATTTAGAAGCTAGCAATTTGTCTTCTTCCTCTCAAAACGATATTACAAATTGCTCTATGGATATCATCAGAGACTGGACAATTGAACAGCTCGTGATTGACAAGTCAAAAATAGTTTCAAATTTTTTTTCCAACTGGAACCCAAAAGATATGATTTCTTATTCGAATTCATGTTTTATTCAAGTTAATTCAATTACCGAGATCCGCTCGGAATCTGTAAAATTATTTGTTTTTTCCGTTGTGCCCGTGATTCGATTACAGTTAGATTCCAACAGTAGTGTTAGAGCTAAGCTTAATTGCTTAACTTGGGTTAGGTGTTTGATTGTTGTTGATTTTGATAAAAATTAATGTGTTATGCTTCTAGTTTTGTCTTTCTCTAAAGCTATTCTTTTTTCTGCTCTGGAATTTTATTTATTCATGGAGATTAAGGCGGCAAAGAGTTGAGAATGCAGGCGCCGAAGGTGGTTCGACAGCGGCGGTTCGAGAATCAGAAACGTTACCTAATGGTGGGAAACGTGGGGGATGGGTGTCAGTTGGAGACAAGTTGGGGAAACGTGGAACAACGATGTGAGGGAAGTAGATGTGGGAGCGTCGATTTAAAAATCGTGGGAGGGAGGCAATTGAAGAAGCAGGTGGAAGCTTCTAGAGAAGACAATGGGGCGCATGTGAGTTACACGCCCACCGTCTTCGAAGTGCGTCTGTCGCAGACGTGATTGGCACGTGCACTGCACGCACTAGTGAACCCTCCCTGTTGACCACGGGTATGTACAGTGCATGCACCTGTCATCATCTGACGCCCATCCATCTTTTAATTGATTTTAATATTTTTAAAAACCTAATTTTTAATACTCGTAATAAAATTAAATGAAGTGTTTCCAATTTTGAAAAATTGTTTTCAAAGGGAATTTTTATTAGGAAAGGGTTTTGAATTTAGTTTATTTTTTCAAGTGTTGAATTATTAAATTAAATTAGTTATCAAATTAATAATTAAAAGCTAGCAAATATTTTTTAAAATAATTTCTTTCATAATTAGATTATGTTTGAAATTATAAATATAATGAGATTATATTATTTTGATGAGATCAAAATTTTTGAAAATTTAAATCCCTCAATTAAATATTAGGTACATGTTAAGAACGTGATAGTTGCCTTCCATTATTTGAGAATAAAACCAAAATTATATTTATTGCTTGGCTTGTTGAGTAAATTTAAGGTCACTTTAACCCGGATATGTTTAATATTAAATTAATGAGTTCTACTTAACTAAATTTGTACGATTTAGATGAGCAAACTTATGATTATATGGATTTGAAGGCAAGGTTAGAAATAACATATATGATATATTATGACAAAGAGCTGTCACATATCAGTTCTAGGAATTGCATAAGATTTGATTGAAAAGTAGTTTTCTACCTAATTTAAATTTAATTGGTTTATTGAGCAAACTCAATATCAATTAATTTTAAATTGGATCATAGTCCATTGGGAAATTATTTGATAATTTCTTGGTTTAATAGTAAGGGCTATTAATTTGATTAAAAATGGTGGAAGTAATTAAACAATTTAAAAATCCTTATTGTATTTGATTTTGGATATAAAGTAATATTTGTGCCTTTCGTTTTTTTGGTTATTGAATATGAAGATGAGTACTAACTTGACATTGAGGAACATCAGAGATACGAACAAGCTGATTAGACCCAAATTTTCAAATTGGTTACCAAACTTAAGAATAGTTTTTAGGCAAGAAAAGAAGTTATACGTTCTTGATACTCCTATTATATCAAAACCTTGTTCCAATGCAACTGATGAAGATTGAGAGAAATATCAACGTTATGTTGATGACATTGAACAAGCTACATGTGTGATGTTAGCTAGCACGTCTCCTGAACTTTAGAGGCAACATGAGAACCTAGATGCACCTACTATGATACTACATCTCAAGGAGATATTTGGTGCATAAAGTAGGGTGGAGAGATATCAAATCTCCAAAGCATTGTTTCAATGCAAGATGACAAAAGGTTCTTCCGTCAACCTGCATGTGTTGAAGATGATTGGGCATACTGAAAATTGATCGAATTAGGTTTTGTCATGGATCACGAGTTAAGCGTTGATCTGGTGTTGCAGTCTTTAAGTTCGAGCTTTTCACAGTTCTTTATAAACTTTAACATGAACTAAAAGTACATGACATTACCTGAACTGTTGAACATGCTTAATACTGCGGAAGGGCGTCTTAAGAAGGAACCTAGTTCTGCACTTGATGTTGGTTCTTCTAAGAGCAAGAAAAAGGGCTCTAAGAAGAATAAGAACAAGAAACATAAGGCTTCTACCAATTTAGTAAAGGACAAAGAAGGTGTCAAGAAGAAGAGAAATGACAAAGGCACATGTTTTCATTGTGGAGTCAACGGATATTAGAAGAGGAACTACCTATCTTATCTTGCTAGCTTGAAAGATAAGAAGCTCAAGGAAGCTGTCTCTTGAGGTACGTTTATGATTGAGATTAATCTTTTTACTTTTGTTCCACATACTTGGGTATTAGATATTAGATGTGGTTCTCGTATTTGTAATAACATGCAGATGTTAACATGGAGTAGATCATTGAAGAAAGGTGAAGTGGACCTATAAGTTGGTAGTGGAGCAAGAGTTGTTGCATTAGCTGTAGGAACTTGTAGTTTAACATTGCCTTCTGACCTTATATTAGAACTTTATAATTGTTATTATCTTACTGTTATTACAAGAAATGTCATTTCTATTTCTTATTTAGATTTGAATGGATTTGTCTTTGTAATTAAGAATAACAACTGTTATTTTTATAAAGATGATATTTATTATGGATTTGGATTACTTAAAAATGGTTTGTATGAGTTAGGTCTTAAAAGGCCAATTCTTAATATAAATAGTAAGAAAAGAAAATTAACCAACCAAAATTCATCTTATTTATGGCATTATAGGTTAGGTCATATTAATGAAATTAGAATCACAAAATTACATAAAGAAGGATATTTAGATCCTTTTGATTATGAATCATATGAAACTTGTAAATCTTGTTTATTGGAAAAAGTGACCAAACTACCTTTTCAGGGAAACGGACAACGTGCTAGTGAGTTACTAGAATTAATACATTTAGATGTATATGGGCCTATGTCTACAAAAGCTAGAGGTGTGGATTCTTGTATTTCGTTATGTTTATAGATGGCCATTCTAGATATAGTTATGTGTACTTGATGAAACAAAAGTCTTAATCATATGAAAAGTTTAAAGAAGTTGAGAAACAAACCAACAAAAGTATTAAGACACTTAGGATGATATTGTGTTTAATTATCACAAAGGAACTATGAAATTCTGTTGGTTGGGTGAGGAGATGGAGCTCACGAACTTAAGACACTAGAAACTGGTGCAATTACCTGACAAGAAATTAACAAAAATATGGAGTGATAAGTGTATCATCTATTGTTTCATGGTAGTGTTGAAAATGAAAAATGTGAGAGATAGGGAAATTAAACAAGTTGAATTGAGAGTGGTAGAAGTACCAAATATAGAGGAGGGATTGGAAACTAAATAAGTTCAATTGAGAGCTGCAGGAGAACCAGATATGGAGGAGGGATCATGGAGAGAATCCACCAAGACTATATGTCAAGCTTCAGAGGTATGTCTTTTTCATTATGTTGTTATGCTCTAAATAAAATAAGATCTTGGCTTAATGATGTTGGTGAATGTATCTGTAAATATAGCAATTGGTATCAGACTTCCATGTTCATTTGATTTTAGGGCTCGTTTTTGTACAAAATAGTTTTTATTTCAAATCGTTTCTTTTGCCATAAATAACTTCGAAATGATGCATTAAGGTTAAAAAAATGTTGTTGGTTATTGTTGTTGCCTTTTATCTTTGTTTTGGGCAAAGAATCATAGTTGTTTGGATGAGTTTTTGAAAATTTGTGTTTTCAATAATGGCTAAAATGAGTTTGATATTTTCAAAATTTGGAGCAATTTTGGCTTAAATGGATATGAGAAATCCATAGAGCATGAAAAATGGAAGAAAATGCCTCCAAATCGTCGAAATCTGAGGTCGGGAGAGGAAGTTGTAGGTATGTAGGTCCGACTTGTCAACCTGATTAGAGGTTAGGGACGACATCTATAGTGTCATCCTGACTCTATATAGTGCGGGGATTGCCCACGGGTCAACCAGCGCACTCGACTATGTATAATTTTTTATTTTTTTAAAAATAACAAATTTACACAATGGCCATAGGGGCGCATGCAAGGTCCTTTTTGGACCATTTTTCAGTATTTTACTCCATTTTTAATTCTATTTTCACATATGTTTATGCACAAGATTAATTAGCAATTTTTATTTAATAATTCTAATTGTTTTAATCTTATTATGGGATAAATATGATTATTTGTTGACAATAGTGAATGTTTATTTTTACTTGTCGTAGAATTGAGCATGTGAAACTATTTGTGATGAGAAATTTTTTAAATATTAATGTATGTTTGAAATTTTGTGTTTTTCCTCTAAAATAACATTAAGATCCATATGGGTAATTAATTATCCTATCGATGATTACTACTTAGTAGCATGCTTAATATGGTGAAGAAATTTTATTGAAATATTATGAATCACACAAATTTTCTATATTTTCGATAGTATATTGATGATTTGGTTGTAATATTTAATAAATTGTTCTTACCTGTGAATGAGTCCTATATTTGTTTAAGGAACTTTAGCATTAATGATATAATTAATTTTGAGAAAAGGAGCACGAATTACTTGATTATGTTTTAACATGCATATCATAGTTATTGCTCTTGGTTCTCATTTAGCTTTAAGCAATCTGAGAGTCTCTGCTATCCTGACGCCAAATGGAACGAACCACAAGTAGTGAGTTAAATCTCTCATGATGAATTTGACTATCATTCGAATGGACTTAGCCTTGAGACTTGATCTACCACCAAAACCCGCAGATGATGCTACTGCGAAGGAAAGGAAATCCTATGAGGAGTGGGAATACTCTCACCTATGTTTTTTTTTAATGATTATGAGATATCATATGGATGAATCCATTTATGATAGTATTCCCAAGGCTAATAATGCAAAGGATTTTCTTGCTACCATTAAGAAGTACATGAAGTTCTCAAAGAATGAGAAGTACTTAATCATGCTTCATCACACCATTTATAATGGTGTATGTGACATCAGGGCTCACATTGATAAGCTCATGAGTTGCTACCATAAACTTAAGGCTATAGATATAGACCTTGGTGACGATTACATGGTATGGTTTGTGATGGGGTCTCTTCCTTCTAAATTTGATTTGATCAAATCAAGCTATAATGCTCAGAAAAAGCAACGAACTGTTGACGAGATGATTGCTATTCTTGTCAAGGAAGATGATGACCAAAAAAAGGGAAAGACAAGAAACATCTCCATGATGACAAATCACAACAATTCTCAAAAGAGAAAGTTCACTTCTAATAGCTCAAGTGAACAAGAGCCTTTTAAGAAGAAATTTGTTGGTCCTAAAGGAAGTGGATAGGTAGGCACATCTTCTGTTATTCAGAAGAATAAGTTTTTAAAAAAGAAGTGCAACTTTTTTCAAAGTTTTGGGCACAAGAAAGTTGATTGCCAAAAACTCAAAGCTCACTTAGATAAGAAAGGTAATTGTCTTGTGATGGTTTGTTTATAGTCCAATGTTATTGATGTGCCCTTAAATACTTAGTGCTTAAATACTAGAGCAACAATTCACGTTATGAATTCCTTACAGAAACTGACAAGTCAAAGAAGGCCATCTAGTTCTGAGCAACACTTATATACGGAAGACGATACCAAAGTCAAAGTTGAATTTTTTGGGATAGTTAAACTACAGTTAAGTACAAGACATCTTTTGGTGTTACATGATGTTGCTTATTTATCCTCTATTATGAGGAATTTGATTTCTATATCCATTTGGATAGACTAGGTTATAGTCTTCTTTTTGGAATTGGAAAACTGACTTTGTATTGTTACTTTCTTTTGGTGGGAAATGAAATTTTATGTGAAAATTTATACAAACTTGAGTTGAATGATGTTGCTACTATTGCTTCTTCCTCTTCTCTTAATATTGTTGTGGGTTCCAAACGTATGAGGTTGGATTTGAGATTTTCTATGATATGGTACAAACGTTTAGGTCATATTTCTAGAGAGAGAATGGAGACGTTGGTAAAAGATGATGTACTTTAGAATCTTGATTTATCATATTTCACTACTTGTGTTGATTGTATTAAAGAAAAGTTGATCGCCAAGGTTAGAAAAAGCAAAACAGACAAGAGCCCAGAATTGTTGAAGTTGATTCATACTACTATATATGGACCATTTATTCCACCTACTGTGGGTGGTTATAAATACTTTATCACTTTTATTGATGATTTTTTCAGGTATGGTCATATGGAGCTCATTCATGAAAAGTCTAAATCTTTGGAAGCATTTAAGATTTTCAAGACAAATGTTGAGCTTCAAAAGGAGAAGAAAATCAAGATAATTAATTCTGATAGAGGTGGAGACTATTATGGGCATTATGATGAGAATGGAAGGAATCTAGGACCTTTTGCTAGATACTTACAAGAATGTGGTATTGAAGCAAAATATACAATGCTAGGAACACCTCAGCATAATGGAATTGCTAAAAGAAGAAATCACACACTTCTTAATATGTTGCGGTGTATGTTGATTCATTCTAGTTTGCCTAAATTTTTATTGGGTGAGGCGTTGAAGATAGGTGCTTATATCTTGAATCAAATACCTAGCAAATCAGCCCCAAAGGCTCCATATGAGTTATGGTCAAGTAAGAAACCAAGCTTGTGCCATTTTCATGTTCAGGGAAGCAAAGCAAAAGTAAGGCTTTATAATCTGCAATCTAAGGAGCTTGATTCGAAAAATATTAGTGGCTACTTTGTAGGCTATATTGTCGGATCAAAGGGTTCTAGATTCTATTGCCCATCTCATATGACCAGAATTATAGAATCATATAGCGCTGCCTATTTTGAAGATAAATTTGGTTCAAGTCAAGGGTCAAGAGAAATTGTATTTAAGAAAGAATGCATTCTAGTCCCTATACCCGTCGCTTCCGCTCCTACTGATGACCCTGTGATTGAACATATTCTAGTAGAATCTAATGATGAACCCTAGAATTAAGTACAGGACGAAGTCATTGATATTGGGGATGATGAAGTTGTTGTCAGGAGATCACAAAGAGCACGTAAACCTGCCATTCCTGATGACTATATTGTCTATTTGTAGGAACATGAGTTCGATGTGGGAGATAATACTGAACCAGTCAGTTTTCAAGAAGCCATGAATAGTCCTCAATCTGCGTTATGGACGAATGCAATGAAAGAGTTAAGTTCCATGTCACAAAATGGAGTTTGGGAGTTGGTTGAACTACCTAAAGATTGCATAGGTACAAATGAGAATCAAACATGACTTTAGTGGACAAGTAGAAAGGTATAAGGTTAGACTTGTAGCTAAAGGCTATAGCTAGAGAGAAGGAATTGATTTTAAAGAAACCTTCGCACCAGTTTCTACCAAAGATTCACTGCGAATCATTATAGCTATAGTAACTCATTTTGACTTGGAACTCAATCAAATGAATGTGAAGACCGCCTTCTTGAATGGAGATCTGTATGAAGATGTTTATATGACCTAACCAGTTGGTTTCGAGAAAACTAGTAAAGTACATATGGTTTGCAAGCTTAAGAATTCTATCTATGGGTTAAAACAAGCATCAAGGCAGTGGTATCTCAAGTTTGATATAGTCATCACTGCAAATGGCTTTAAGGAGATTCTGCTTGCTTCTAATCATACTAATCTATTATTTGAGACAAAACAACTGTTATTTAGTCATTTTGATATGAAGGATCATGGTGAGGCCTCTTATGTACTTGGAATTCTTTCTTCGAGATAGAGCTAATGGGATTATGAGATTATCTCAAAAGAATTACATTGATTGGATTTTGAAAAGATTCAATGTGCATTGTTTTTCTCCTGAAAAGGCACCAATAGTGAAGGGTGACAAGTTCTCAAAGGCCTAATGTCGACAAAATGATAAAGAGAGAGATGAAATGAAAGTCGTTCCTTATGTGTCACTTGTAGGCAGTCTAATGTATGCTCAAGTATGCACAGGCCTTGACATTGCTTTTGTTGTAGGCGTGTTAGGAAGATACTTAAGTGATCTTGGTCTTAGCCATTAGAAAGCGGCTAAGAAAGTCGTGAGGTATCTTCAGAGTAGCAAAGATCATATGTTGAATTATCGGAGAACTGACACTTGATATAGCTGGGTTCAGTGATGCTGATTATGCAGGATGTGTGGATGATAAAAGGTTCACTTCAGGCTACATCTTTATGATGACTGGAGGAGCTGTATTGTGGAAAGATGTCAAATAGACACTCACAACATCCTCTACCATGGAGGCAGAGTATATGAGGTGTTATGAGGTAACTTGTCAAGCAATATGGTTGCAGAATTTTATTTCAGCATCGGTTATTGTAGACTCTATTTTTAGTTAGTTGAAATTGTATTGTGATAATTCCGCAGCTATAGCTTTCTTTAAGAACACTTACGCTTGCTCAAAGCATATTGATATAAAGTGCTATTTTGTTAAAAAGAAAGATACTGAATCCCTCATTACTGTTGAGTATACGCCTACAGCTCGCATGTTGACAGATCCACTTAGAAAAGGCTTATCTATATGTGTGTTTGCTGAACACGTTTCCCGCATGAGATTGTTAGGAGCCTAGCTTGATAAGATTAGTGGGAGTTTGCTATTTTGTATTGAACATGTTAGCACTTTGTATGGATTGCTTGTGAATTTTATATATGAAACATGCATAATGATTTTTGCAGTCACTTTTGTTAATATTGACATATATATGTTGATGCATATATATAGTTTGATGAAAAGACAAGTACAAATGAGACAAAGGCAAAGTTTCAGTTATTGTACTGCAGGTATGTTGTTTTAATGGTTATTGTGGTATTTGAAAATCTCTAGGGCCAAATCATGTGTATTAAATATATCCTACAGATATAATATTGCATATGATTTATTTCACTGCTTTTGGATGATGGAGATTGGTATGGTGGTTTGATTATATTATCTAAGTGGGAGAATGTTAGAAATATGTGGACTAATATATTCGCAACATTAATTCCATATGCGTAACCATTAATCAAATTGCCTAATGTATGTTTAATAACCATAATGAGATGATTAATAATATACTAATTGCATTTGAGACATATGGTAGTACCCTAATAACTATATATTGACCCTTTAAACTATAGTTCATAACATCCTTAAAATGACACAACTATCCTATTCTACCCCTTAGGGTAGAACATGTTATAAGATATAACTTATGGTGAGATTATGTATATATATAGAGTGTGTGGGTGTGTAAAAAACATTGGGTCTTCTACCATTAGCTCTTTATTGTATAACGTGTTCTTGGTTTTTTGATAGGTTGTGCTAAAGGATGGAGAGAATCCACCAAGACTATATGCCAAGCTTCGGAGGTATGTCTTTTTCATTGTGTTGTTATGCTCTAAATAAAATAAGATCTTGGCTGTGTGATGTCGATGAATGCATCTGTAAATATAGCATGCACATCATCTTTTTACACTCAATCCATGTATTTGTCTCCCAAGTTCTAAGTTTCTGCATGACCACATGCAGAAACAGCACTAGTGAATGAGACATGATCAAGTTCTGGTCACTTTTTTAGCATATCTATAAACATACAAACTGCTTCTACCCCATGAGATCCCTCCTGGTTATGGCCTGACATCATTGCATTCCATGAAACTAAATCTCCTTTTGGCGTTCCTGAAAACACTTCCTTAGCTTCCAGTATGTATCCACATCTAGAATACATATATATAGGTGCATTCCCTACGTATAATTCACCAACCAAACCAAAATTTCATTATAGAAGCATGCAACTGCAATCCAAATAGAAAATCAAAACTGGGCCAACCCATTGCCTTGCCTACTTTGTAACAAGTTACTGCAAGTTTTTGCACTAGTTAGATGTCTTGGACTTATGGCTTCACCAATACGATACAAAATAAACTCATTTCATTGTTGTATAAATTAAAGTTCCATATGATACATACATGGCCTGTTTAGTTTAGGTTGGAATACACAAAACAAAAGTAAAGTTTTTGGAAGGTTTCAGTTACACAAATGGGGCCAAAAAATCTGTGTTTATCAGCAGTGGCCCCACAAAAGGTTGCAGAAGAAAAGAAAATAGTATATTTCACTTCTCGAGGCCAAGGAATTTTCTTCTAGAATCCAAAGAACTGCAAATAAAAAACTCACTTGGTTAGAACTTGAATATGGTGCTAGTGAGCTAGTGAATAAGTAAAGAGTAGTTATAGATGTAGGATAAATCTTTACCATCTTCTTCTTCTTCTTCTTCTTTTCAATGTAGTCAATAAGCTCATTCTGTTTGGAAAGGACATCTTCAAGTGCCTGCATAAATGGAAATTTGGCTCAAACTTCATATCTAGTTTCTATTTTTTACTGGGGTTTCCTCAGGTTCATGTAATAAAGAGTTTGTTTGGACATACTAAGAATGGAAGTAATGAAAGCAAAAGCATACCTTCTTGGTAGCTGCGAGCTCATCTTCAAGTGTTTCTGCACGTCTCAGAGCTGCATTGAGCATTTCCTCTTTGTCAGGTGCCATGACAGACCTTGAGCTAAGAACATTCAACTTTTCTTCCATCTCAGACATACGCATCAGCATCATCTTGTAATCAGAAGTGGAGATAGTGGTGGATGTTGCTGCTTGTGTTTGCCTGTCATCATAGTAAGTTTGACCGCCATAGATGGATGCTTCAGTTACTTTTCTTGGCACATTACGTGCAACACGGACCATGGTCACAACCCCCATTACCAAGGCCATGACACCAGAGACCACTGGATTTCTTAATCCATCAGCTTTTGCTTGAACAGCAGCCAGAAGAGCCTTAGAACTATTCATCCTGAAAGACTCTGAAGCGTTTGGAAATGGAAACCAAGTTTGTGTCAGATCAGATAACAGTAAACTTTTGAAGCTAACAAATGAACAAAGTATGCACCTTTAGACAAGGCTAATTTGGCACGGGCTGGCCAAGCAGAATCCATAGTCTTATCAACCACGGGAATCTCAAAGCTGGTCTTTTTGCCTAATGCAGGCTAAAATGCAACAAGAGAATCAGTGGCAGATCCTTAGTGTTTGATCTATGAACCATTACCAATATCGGATACTAGATAAAGAGAACTTACTTCAGGAGCAGGAGAGGCTTTTGGTTCCTCTACAGCTGCTTCTGCCCTGGGAGACTCGCTTCTCTTCATGTTTGTCAGCCATCAGAAACAAATTGTTAAAGAGGCTTAATCCTTGGAAACTGAAAAGTTGCTTAATCCTTGGAAACTGAAAAGTTGAGGTAAAGATTGTGTACCTTTGTGAGCGCAGCAGCATCATTTTCAGAGATCAACTTCTCATCAATTCCAGACAAGTTCCTCCTACGGCACTTGGCTTCACCATTTTGAATCATCTGGATCATGAAATAGAAAATTTCATAAGTTCTTTCTACAAAAGACATTCGGGAGGTAAGAAATGAAAATGACTAGTAGCACAACTTTACCTTCAATATTTCTGGGTTGTTCCATGGACCCTTGTCAGAGCGCATGCATCCACCCTTATCTTCGCAAGTACAAGTGCCTCCCAAGAAACTTGGAAGCTCACTGTTATGGTCCAGTTATAACATTGTGACAATGAGTTCGATGAACATTCAAACCAGAGATATGATACTTTTACAAAATCATTTTATCCAGGAAGATGAGAATAAAACTATCAGAATATGATATAACTAGTAAGATTGGAACTAGCCAATAGCAAATTTACCTTGCGTCAATAATTTCCAGCAACTTGCTCTGATATTTGTTTCCAAGCACCTAGCACAACAAGCACAACAAAAATTCAGTGGAGTTCCTTTTTGTTTCTCCTTCCCTTCTAATGATAATGTTCATTGGTTCATAGGATTATATATATGTTCATAGACATTTATCATTTATGCAGAATACTTGCATGGATTTTTGCAGCAGTTTTGGGGTCAAGGAATGACTTGACAGAGTTCCACAAGAGCCTGAATCCAGAACCGGCATTGATGATGAACATGCGGTTAAGGGTCTACACAAATTTCAGGATTTTAATTAGCGTCATTATTTAAAGCCTGATATTTTCAAAAACAAAGAAGCAAGAAATGTATTGAGAAAACTTATCCAGGTTTAATAACTACCTCAGGGTAATTGTCGCCATCAACCTTCTGAATGCGCATGAGGAGGTCCCTGGCAGTCTTTGTGAGGTGTTTGAGACCCTGGCTCATGAATATTATAACGTTAAGGTAAAATTCTGGTTCAGACATGTACAGATGAAGAATCAACTAGCTTGTTTTCACCAAAATTCTGGAAATGACAATCATTACATACCACTCCTGAGACATCCATAATGGTAGTGCTCTGGTCGATGTGCTTCTTTGCAGCAATTGAGCAGGCTGGGAACTTTAAAGCAAATGTTTTCTCAAACTCCTGCACATGGTATTGCACGTAACGATCCAATGTTGTCACCTGCACCAGTTTGTTGGCATCAACTTCACCGAGTCTTTCAATATACACAGGCCTTCCTTCCTTATCGATACCGTGGTATCCTTGAGGATAATATTTCAGCACTTCATCTTTCTCTGCAAACTCAAAGTCCTAAATGCAGAAGCCAAGAGGGCATTTGAATAAATTGATGTAGAAATTTACTGGTCAATACTTAAAAAGTTCAAGGAAATTTTATTGGCTCATTAGTTATTATACCCCAATTGTGTCAGCACCGAATTCCTTCCTCCACTGGAGCATGTCAGTCCACATTTGCTTCGATTTCTCGAGATCAAATTTCCTAGCCTTCAAGAATCTGTACCAATAAGAAGTATTTAATGTCAGGTAGGTATCTTGTTTTATCCGACTGCCATTAGATTGTGTGAAATTAATAGATCATAAAGTCAGAGTGGTACGAGCCAACTCAATCCTGATGAACTCCTCTGAAGACTTTTTATGTCTTAATCTTTTCTCAAAATCCTATTTGATGAGAACAAATGAAGAGGAAAAGTTTCACATTCCTACATCTTGTATTCTAGTCTTCCAAGTTTGCATATCATTGAATGTCTTTAGTGAATGGAACAAGATTGGGTTCTATTGTTTAAAGACTCTCTGAATAAGGTAAACTTCATAACCTGAGCATCATATGATGATCATCATTCTTTTCAGGCAAGAGTTCATCAAGAATAAGTGCCTGGCGAAATGCATCGACCGCCTGCAATTCTTCGGCATTGATAGTATCTTCAATCACAGCAGACATAACTCTACTACTTTTGCGGCTTTTCTTTGCGAAAGAATGCCTAAACTTGTTTGAGGCATTAACTGCTTTCTTCCTAAAAGATGCAAGTCTTGTCTTCCTGTCTTCATCCATGCTTTCATATTCATGACCTGCTTAATCAAAGAACAAATGTCAAACTTCAAGTATTACATGATTATATTTATGACTGGGAACCTGTTGTATCATTCCACTGTTAGAATTGCCCTGATTTTCTGCAAATGAAAGCCAAGCCAGTATATAAAAGTTGCTGAAGGGAAAATTTTTTGCATCTCATTTTTCACTTGTACAAATATTTCCACAAACTCAAAGATTTTCTCTTCTGATGACAGAAGAACCAAATATGCCTGGCTTGACTGTTTCAAAACCAGCGTTTCAAGAATCCTCGGTCTTTGCCATTTTTAGCAGCAGTCTTAATGAACATAATTGCAAGGAATTCACATTTCCTTTCCCATCTATGCAAAATGCTCTGATCCAAAAAAATTTCACATACTATACAACTGTTAGATTCTTACCAATTTGCGGATTATGTACGGGAACAGCTTCTGCCATTGTTAAGTCTGGAAAGTTTGAACACTTCTAGTTAAAATCGAATCAAAACATCAAATACAAAGAACAGGAATTCCATCTACTTGCGTACTTAGTCGCCTTATCAAAGGTTACACGAACAAACATGCAACCAACAAAAGTTAAGATCCCGAATACATTTACAAAGAGGTAGGTATATCAGCTTGAAATTGCACGTTTATGATCGAAAACATCTAGCAGAAATATTAAATGGGCATAAACACAATCAAACGAGAGAACAGAAATCGAAAACATAAAAACAGTAGATATTTACACATAAAAATCTGCTAAAAACAATGGAACAGAATCAGTACAGGAGGAAAAAACAACAACCAAGATAAAAACATTTTTTCAAGCACGAATGATCGAAAACATCTAGCAGAACTATGAAAAAAACACATTCAAACGAGAGAAACAGCAATCGAAAACATAAAACATTAGATATTTACACAAAAAAATCTGCTTACAGAAAAAAAAACCAAGTTAATAACTCCATTTTTTCAAGCATCAATGATCGAAAACATCTAGCAGAAACATGAAAAGGGTATTAAACACATTCAAACGACAAGAACAGCAATCAAAAACTTAAAAAAGTAAGATAGTAACATAAAATTCTGCCAAAAACAATGGAACAGAAACTAGTACAGAAAGAAAGAACAACCAAGAACAAAACTGCATTTTTTCAAAACTTGCAGGATCAAATTACCTAAAAGGGTAGGTTATGGTGGATCGTAACAGGCAAAAGTTGCAAGCAAAATCATATGTTCAAAGAAGATCAAAGGGAAAAAAAAAAAAAGAATTAAAAGGGAGAGACCACCTTATGGCCAGGACGTACAAGAAAGAAGCAAAGAAGAAAGCTTTATTTAATGGCTTCTATACCTCGAGCTAATCACGAGAAACCATTGGAAAAGAGAAGATTGTTAAGTTGACTGAAATAGATTGTTCCATGAATACATGCTCAAAAGGTCTAATAGTAGTAGGAAACATGAGATAAGAAAAGCTTGAAATTAACTATAGTAACGTCTCTTTTCCTTTTTCCCGGCGAAATTTGCAACTACATTCAGTTCAACATTCTATATTCCCTCAACGACGCCGCATCTATCTTTTTCTTTTCTTTTTATCTTTCCCTTCATGTCTATAATAATAACTAATAACTAATTTCAATCCAAAATTACATTAAAACAATGTAAATATGATGTTCTTTTCTATCATTAGTTATTGTTGGTTAAACATGTCATAATAGTAAAATTACCTTAAAATTAACAATTAAACTTATTTTTTTAGGTTTATTGGAGCGAAAAAAGGTATCAAAATATATTAAATTGTATCAGATTGAACCATAAAAATACTAATTCAAAATCATAAATTAGAAAAATTAAAAGATTAAAATATATATGTCTAAATAATTTCAATAGAAAAATAAATTAGAAAAATTAAAAGATTAAAAAATATATATCTGAATAATTTCAATATAAAATATTTTTATATTAATTTTAATGAATTTAATTTTTAAATAAAATTGAAATAAATGTTCAATTCTTAACTATAATAGGAAACTAATTTTAATCATGTAAAATTTAAGAGATTATTTTGTAATTTTATATATTATTTATGCACTGATGTAGATTTATTTATATTATATTCAACTAAAAAATTTTAAATTTGACTCAATAAATAACCATTCGAATATGTCAATTTATTTTAGACTCAGATTAATTTATTTAAATTTAATCAAATTCGAATTTAATAATCTTCTTAAAAGAGGTATTTATTATTAAAAATCATGATAACGTGAAATACATTCTTAATCATACTCTTTTTTTGTTTTGTATCAGAAAATTCATTATACTTAAAACATATATTAGCTAAACTATCAAATATATATAATAATCCTAATCCTACATGAGTGAAAAATTGGACATTAGAGTTCAATTTACATAATTAATTCAAGAGTATATATGGCTTCACTGTACTAATATAATTGTTTATTTTAAATAATAAGAAAGTTTGATATTTATTTTAAAAACTTCAAATAAATAACTTTCCATTTTTTTATACAACTTTTGATATCTCAATAATCTCATTTTCCCAACTTCGTGTTTATAACTATTCAAATTTACATGTTTCAATTAAGAACCAGCAATTTTAGTGCAACAGTCCTCTTATAAGATCTTTAAAGTTTATTATCTTAGTGCAAATAATTAGAATGTCTAATTATATTTATTTTATTATGCATTTTTATTGTTTTTATCTATCTTACAAATAGAGATGATAAATAGATTTGAATCATAAAAAAAGTTGAACTTAATCGAGGTATGAATTAAATTCGAATTTGAGAAAATTGGCTACTTTTGATCAAACAACTTAGAGGTCAAAAGTGCATTTTCAATCTCAAACGTTTACAACATAATGCATGATAATTTGAAGCTTTCAAATTGAACGGTAATGTTTTCAAAACGTTCATAATAGACTTTAATTGAAATGAAAATTGACAAGGTTAACCAAATGATATATTAATGCTTACATGACATTATTTTTATATTTTTTTAAAAATAGGTCTTGCTGCCATATAATTGCCTTTTTAAAAATAAATTAAAAAATGGATCTTACTACGATGTGATAGTAATGTCCACTGTCATGTCGTAGTTGTCATTTAATAGTCAGTTTCTAAAACTACTGAGAGTTAAAGTATTAGATTACTTAGTCACATGAATTAGATCATATTATAATAAATTTGGTGCATTTAGGATATGGTTTTATGATTTCATTCACATGTATAATATGAGCATACATACGAGAATTTTGATTTAGAAAAATTGAACTCAATTGACATGTTTCGGGATATGAAAGTTTCGAAATGATTATGATAAGATTGTGAATTTCTAATGTCTTGTGATTTACCAATAAAAAGAATTGATAAATTACAATTAGTAATTTGGAGTTAATTGCTAAAATTGGGAGATTGAAGAATTAGTATGTACATTTAACCTAGAAAAAAAATTCATGTGGCAAGACAAGTTGACATGTAAAAATTTAGGATAACTAAGCCTATAAAATGAGTGACATATAGCAGTCAGTAGACTTGAGTGACAAAAGGCTTAGAGAATTGAGTGAAAAATGCCAGAAGAACTAAGTGAAATTTGGCAGCTTAAAGAGTGGACATGTAGCTGGCTTAAACACTTGACACGTGTCCTTAAACTCTTCTTACACCTACACCATATGACATAGGGATTTCCATAATCATCTTCATTGCCTTCTGCTTTAACTCTCTACTTCTTCTCCCTTTCATTGCTGAAACTCGCTCCTTCATTTCTTGAGTTTCTGGTCTAAATTATGTCCATTACCATCTCAAAACCTTTGTCAATTTCTTCAGAAAGATAACTATATTCCGCTATCTTCTTCTTGTCTCTGCCAAAACTCATCCTTCTCCCTCATTGTTCCTGAGATGATCTTGTATGCATTTGAGACAAAGCAGGCTTAATACATTGATATGGCATTTGAGCTGAACAAGTAAGTGAAGTAATGATCTATTGTGACATGTGTTGGCAGAAATTATGATGACTAATTAGGGATACATTGAATGTGGTATTGATGTTGAAATTGTGCTGAAAAATGATGAATAAACGGGGTACCTTCTGTTCTATTTTTGGTTGCATGACAATAGTAGTTTATGGTTGTTATATGGATGATTTAAGTTGGGATTTGAAGTATAACTGATGATGAATTCATGCAAAAGATAGGTGTTATTGAAGTATTTTCAAATCTAGAAAAGTTAGGACTGCATGTATAATGGTATCAAGTGAATGGTAATGAAATAAATGAGCATATTTTTGTGAGATTTAATGTAACTAATATGGAAGCTAGACTAGCATGAAATGAATTAGCTTTAAAGGACATGAATTCTGGAAAAATTCAAGTGGTAGTGATGTCTCTAAGTACGTGAAATTCGTGCAGAATTGAGGGAAGAAAGACAGTGCATGATCATGGCCCTCAGTGCACGATCGTGGCCTGTTGCACGAGCTTCTGTCACAATCATGGCATGGTCCTCCACGATCGTAGGCCTAGTTCTGGAATGTTAATTTCAACCTTATGTACATGTTGAACCAGTTAAGGAAAAATTACTCTAAATTGGTGTATTTAGACTTGATTAAGGCTTGGAATATACCTAGATTGTTGCTTGATTAATTGGTTAAGAGCTTGATAAGTTTAGGATGTTAATTGATGTCATAACTTAAAGAATGTACAATTTTGATGTTGATGTATCCAAATCTGGAAATTATGATGTGATAAAGGAATAAAGGTGTTCTTATGAATGCAAACATGACCTTAAGGATATGAGTAATGTGTATTAGGCATGAATGAATGAGCATTGAAGAACATGAGGTAATTATGAATGAGAATTGGGTAATTGTATGAATATATATTGCTAGAAAAGTTTGGTGAATGCATGATTGATGAATTTGGAGTAAATCAAGCTTACGTAAGGTATAAACCTTATTGCAAACTAGTTATGTACAAGTTATAATGTTTGAATGGTCAAGATAGTTGTATAAGAATACATACCTGAAAAGTCAATTGAACATGCATTGAAACATAACACATATACATGTGCATGATTGTATATTCATATGATTAAACAAATTAGTGATTTGTGAACTATGTGTATGACGATAGACGTGCAAGGTGATCGTCAACATCCAGACGTTGCCGAAACATCGAGGCAACAGCTTTTCTGGAGCATACTATGAGTTAACTTAAATATGTAAACTCATTTATATGTGCTTCAGTAAGAATTTTATGTTTAATATGGAATGTGTGTATAACTACTTGATAAATACAAGACTTAGATTTGAGGAGTTTGATATATGTGCCATGAGACACAAAAATGAAGGGAAATGAAAACATAGCATATAAAATGATGCATCTCATCACATTGAAATGCATGATCAGATATAGAAGTTATGGCTAGAGTGACCGATGTGCAGGAAAGAGCTTTGAGCACAGGATTATGAAAAAGAGCCTCAGGCTTAGATAACATGGACTCAGTATCCACAATGGTTATGGGCTAGAAATGATCTTGGTACCCATAACAGATACAAGACGGTAAATTGGGTTGTTAGGCACTTGGTCACAACAAAACAAAATAAGAATAGAAACACATATACATTTGCCTATACATCCCTACATGTATCAAATGATTGATTTGAAATGAATTATTGAATTGTTTTGAAGTAGTGAATTACAGTTGAAGTTAATAGAGGATGTGTTGTGATATGCAATGCTAACTTACATGATATGCTTGTAGAAGTATGGTAAACTTTGATATACTTGTTTTTGTGATCTGACTTGAGTGAATACATTGATAATGGTTCACTCACTGAGTTCGCAAACTCATTAAATCGCAACATTATTTTCTCAGGTTCAAGGGAGTTCTAGCTACAAAGGTGATGTAGTAGAAGTCTAGTACTTGGATTTTGGGAACAAGAATGACTCAAAAGTCTGATCAACTAAATCAAAGGAGTCTAATTAGAATCTTGTGTATTAGCATCCCATTTCATGTTATATAATTGGTACTGAGATTGAACTAAAAAAAAAAGTTGTGTAATGTATATGTGGATTTCAAATTGTAATGACACATGTGACTTTTATGTTTGTGAATGAAAAGGGAAGAAATAAACATTTAGAATGCTTATAATTTGTTTGATGTACATGATATGTTTGATGCCTTTAATGAGTTAGTTTGATTGTCTTAATGTACCATTTTCACAGAGTATGTTCTCGAATATCTTCTGGTATGTTCGGGCTTATGCTTAATGGGAGTGTTATGTTACATGTCACGTGATAGTTAGACCTGTTGTTATACATTTTATCAATGTTTTCTGTCCAGTTTATATTTATAACCCTTATGACAAAAAATTAGTCGATTTTCTTGAAAATCAGACAGTTCTTGAGAAAAAATTGGCCAATACATTTTGAGAATCTATCATATGTGGGCCCAGCAACAAGTTTTGCATACCAACCCATATACCTTTTGATAGGACCCACCACTTCTTAACCTATCGTTAATGCAAATTGAACTTCTTGTTGTCAGAAATTTGAGAAAATTTTCACTTTTCAATAAATTTTTTCTTTTCTTTTCAATTCTCTCACACAATTTAATTAATAAATTATATTTTTAAAATTTATATTCTTTATATTTTAATTAAAAATTTTGTTTTAAATTATTATTGTTAAAAAACAAATTACTATTTTTATTTGTTTAATCTCACTAATAAATTATATTTGTCAAAATTTAGATTCTTTATTTATCTTTTTATACTTTAATTGAAAATTTTTTATCATGAATTTTTTTAATAAATTGAATTATTAATTAGTATATATAAGTAATTTTACTTAAGATAATTTAAGAATACGTTAAATTTAAACTATAAAGAAGAATATTTAAAGGACATTAAAATCTGTTAAAATTAAGTTAAAGTTCTTTCTATTGATTTTCTTTACACATAGTTCAACTTTTATGAATCTTTAAATAAATGATAATATAGAAATATAATAATTATTATGATTATTATTCTAAATTTTATGTTAGATTCAATCTTAGTTTAAATTATTAGATTTATTATTAGTTTGTTACATATTAATAGACATTACTAATTTATTTTTATTTCAATAAAGTATTTTATTTTATACTATATTTCTATTTTTTCTTATAATTTTTATTTCTTATTTATTATATACTAGTTTTATAGCGGTTTGATACCGATTGAACCTTTAAACCTTAAACTTTTATTTGATTGGTTCAGTGTCTGATCTAATTTTTAAAACATTACCTTTTAGATAATGAATCTCAATTGTCATGTGGCAATGATGCTCAATTTTATTTAAAATAAAAATAATAAATTTGTCAAAATTGACGTGATATCCAACTGATGAGGAGTTAAATAAATTCATCAGCATTGATGTGATATCTAATTAATGAGGAGTTAACTCTGCTAAAGTTTTCACCTACTTAAGGCCTGTTTTGAATTTTTTAGAATGTCAAAGTTCAAATTGAATGTTTTGAAATGTATTGATGGGGGAGAACCAGAGAATTTTTAAGTGGCTATGGTAGATGAACATAAGATGAATTAGTTTGAAGCCATGCAAGATGAGATGAAGTCCTTGCATGAGAATAAAACTTTTGAGCTAATGAAGTTCTCAAAAGGAAAGAAAACTTTGAAAAATAACTGAGTGTTCAAGATTAAGCATGATGAACACAATCCACATCCAAGATTCAAAGCTAGATTGGTTGTTAAAGGATTCAACCAAAGAAAAGGTATTGATTTTAACGAGATATTTTCACCAGTTGTTAAAATGACATTCATCCGTACAATGCTCAATTTAGCAGCACGTCTAGACTTAGAAATTGAGCAATTGGACGTCAATACAACTTTTCTTCATGGAGATTTGGAAAACGATATATATATGGAGCTGTCAGAGGGTTTTAAGGAAAAAGGGAAAAAGGACTATGTGTGTAGATTCATGAAAAGCCTTTATGGTTTAAAACAGGCACAGTGACATTGGTATAAGAGGTTTTGAAATAGTTAGGGGGAGCAAGGCTATAACAAGATTACTTTAAATCATTGTGTTTTTGTACAAAAATTCTCTGGTGATGATTTCATTATCCTTTTATTTTATGTTGATAATATGTTGATTTTTGGTCAAAATATTAACATGATTAATAGTTTGAAGAAGCAGTTAAGCAAGTCTTTTGTTATGAGAGACTTGGGGCCAGCAAAATAAATTCTTGGCATGAAAATTATCAGGGACAGGGGGGCCAAAAAATTATGATTATCACAAGAGAAGTATATTAAGAAAGTACTTCAAAGGTTCAACATGGATAAAGCTCAAGCGGTTAGTTGTCCTCTTGCTAATTACTTTAGGTTGAGTACTAAGCAATGCCCTTCGATGGATGAAGAAAAGGAAGAGATGATGAAAGTCACTTATGCTTTTGCAGTTGGAAGTCTGATGTACGCTATGGTATGTACATGGCCAGATATTGCTCACGCAGTTGGAGTAGTAAATAGGTTCCTTTCAAATCTTGGTAAGGAACATTGGGATGTTGTGAAGTGAATTTTCAGATATCTAAGTGGTACTTCCAAAATATGCTTATGTTTTGGAACTACCAAGCCTGTGTTAATTGGTTACACAGATGCAAACATGGCCTATGATGTTGATTCGAAAAAGTCTATTTAATATTACCTAATTCTCTTAGCAGGGGGAGCCGCGTCATGACAATCAGAATTGCAGAAATGTGTTGCTCTATCCAGCACTGAAGCAGAATTTATTGCTACAACTGAAGTATGCAAGGAGCTCCTATAGATGAAGAAGTTCTTAGATGAACTTAGTTTTCAACAGGATATATATCAACTATTTTGCGACAACTAGAGTGTTATTTATCTTGAGAAAAATTCCTCATTCCATTCAAGATCAAAGCATATTGACGTGAGATATCATTGGATCAGAGAGATGTTAGAGAAGAAGCTATTACAACTTGAGAAGATTCATACGGATGAGAATGAATCAGTTATGATGACAAAAGTTCTACCCAGGGGAAAGTTTGAGTTATATCGATCATCTATAGGAATGATAGTAAATACCATGTAGTCGGTAAGGGTAGAATTATAATGCGATACCCACATACATGATACCACCATAGGTATTTTAAAAAAAGGCAAGTTGTTCTTGCATGCAAGCTATCACGTAAGGGTAGAATTATAACGCGGTACCCACATACATGGTACCACCATAGGTATTTTAAAAAAAGGCAAGTTGTTCTTGCATGCAAGCTATCACGGTGGCAGCTTGCGTGCAAGAACAACTTGCCTTTTTTTTTTTTTAACTGTGGACAGCTTTCATGCAAGCAGTAGCTTTGGACAAGCACATTTTGCAATATGCAAGTTGTGGTAAAGGGCGGTAGAGGGTCTATATAAAGACCCTCCCTCCCTCTTTCATATGTGAGTTTTCAAAATACGTGTATATGTGTTAGTTTTTAAAGTCTTGTGTGAGAGGGTGATTTTGGGTACTTTTAAGAAACGTTTTTTCTAAAAGGGTAAGTGACAAAATAGTGAAGATATTATCCTAGGGATAGTAAATTTGAGAAACAACTTGCGTATGAATGTCACTATTTTGTTGTATTATTTTTAATTCTCTATACCTACTATTTTCATTAGTAGAAGTTTTGTACAGAGTTTGGCTCGAAGAGGTGACCCAAATAAGATGATGAATTATTTTAAATTTTTGTGTATTATTTTCTTGCTTATTTTTACCTGTGAGATTTAATTCGTAAATTTCCCCAACAATAGGGTCTTTGCAATAATTGGTTGGACTTGATCAGGTAGCGCCATCTATCATTTCTTCATATTGATATCCTTTCTTTAATGAGCCGAAACCAATACAATGAGAAACTATGTGTAGGACATTGAGAATGATGAAGACTATGTTTTACTTGGATTAGTGTCATAACTTGCCCGTTGTCGTATCAATTTTTGATGCAGTTACATATTGATGAGAAATCACCAGGTTCTTATAAATGTCCCACACTCTTCCCTCTGCCACTTTACCTGCCATGCAATCATCAAAGTTAGCTTATTAACTTTCTTAAATGCTAACTATGGAAAATGGTGGCTTCATTTATGTATAGTTTTTTTTTTGGCTATCCTATAGGTCCATCCTTGTGTTGCTACAGCAAACAAAAATTCAAAGTTTGGTATTAGAAATGAGAAGCTACAATGGTTTTTGGATGCTGTGAAAGCACACCCGAACGAGTTGAAGCTTGTCGGGGCTCATTGTCATCTTGGGTCAACAATTACCAAGGTATGCCAACTGCACTCATATTTAGAGTCTCTACTTTCTCCACTATGTAATTGTACTTTATGTGCAAGTATGATGATATAGGCTGTGGGGCAAGTACTGATGTATTAATCAATTGCTGTTAACTGGAATAAATCTAGATTTCAGTGCCTTGTGGACATTCTTCCGATGTTCTACGCAAATCTCTCTCTCTCTTATGTTAGTAGGTGGACATCTTCCGGGATGCGGCATTTCTAATGGTCAACTACATTGACCAAATCCGAGACCAAGGATTTGATGATTACCTAAATATTGGAGGGGGTTTGGGCATAGATTATTACCATGCTGGTGCTGTACTTCCTTCACCAAGGGACCTCATAGACCCGGTGAGAATCTTAATTGTGCATGCTCGTCATTGTCGTCGTCGTCATCACACCCAGTCCGAATCCCGCACCAATGAGAGGTCTGGAGAGGTTTTATAGTATGCAGCCTTATCCCGACATAGTAGAAAGACTGTTTCCACAAGGATGGAGTGGCTTGTACAGTGGTCATAAATAAGTATGTTGCAGAACTTCTACAATTCATTTGCAGCATTCTGGAGTAGGTGGCACAACAGTTTTGGCTAGGAGTTGCATAATGTTAATATGATACACAAATCCTCAGCGCATGTATATGTTTTTTGTTGATGTTCCCTAAGGCATAAAATGTGTTTTTTTCACTAGGGATTTTCTTGTCAATCAATGTTTCATTTGGACTTTTAAGGGGGTTCTGCTCTATCCTTTCTGTTTACATTAGCCGCAATAGAAGTAGCTTTATGACAAAAAGATAATATTAGCTTTTGGAAGGATTTCTTCAATAACATTTTGAATATTGGAATCTTGGCAATCTGAATTGAGCTGTTTTTTTATTTCAGACGCCAAGGAATATATTGCAGATATCACAAATCAGTAAGAATCTTTTCCAGTTCTAGTATATCTTGTTTCTTGGGAGTTGCAAGAAGAAAGGGTACGAAAGACTGAGAGAGCTTTTTTTCCTGTCAGTTTGTCTCTGACATCAACTTACTTCGTTAACTGTTATCATTGTACAGAAAGCATTAGAGAGAGTTTCCACAGTTCGAACGGTACTTAAGGGAGGGTAGGTTATCAACACAGTTTTGTTAATGGAAACTTACCTGCTTTTGTTCTTTAATTGTAGTTCCTCTCGGATGATACATCAAACTTGTTTTCCTAAAATCTCAGGAACTTGGGAACAAGCTTTCGGGATCCTCTGAAATCAGAAGGCATTTTCTTGGTTGTTCCACTAGGTGACAGAACAAACTCGAAGAAGCCCAAGCAGCCAGCAAAATTACTGACTGTGGAAGGACTAGAAGGGCATTGAGGTTGGCCATACAAATTACAAAGCTACCACTGCTGTTCTGCAATTCTTGCCTGGCCTAAACAATTGATTCTTGCATCTGATTTAACAGAAATGCAGATAAAGTGACAACTAATGCACATTCACAGGGCATAAGATTCCTTAACAAAATCACAGGCTAGAGATGGTCAGCTATCTCTCTTATTGCTGTCCGTATGCGCAAGCGATATCATGATTTTGTACTGGCAGGTGAAACAGAATTCAAAAGATTCAAAGAAAGTGTCTGCAATATCAAACCGATCAGTGACTAGCTCAGAAGATAGGTAAACATTCCTGTATTTGTTGCAGTTCACATACCTGACATGCGTTTGTGATTTACAATCATGAAAATTCATCTATTATTCCTCAGGAAATCATACACAATGAAGGTAGAACCATCAGCCCACATGAATAAGGCAAAAAGAACGAAAACAGAACATATGCCACATTCGGATGGAAAAATCGACCCAGGGATGGGCAAGATGATTGAACTCGAGATCTTTGGCTCAGATGAAGAATTGTGAGTCATAATTCTCCATCACCATGGTAGACAAAGCACGATATTCCCACATCTTGCCAATAATCAGGGAAGTGGCATCAAAATTTTTATGAATGAAATTTCCAAGAGTCTGCTAGAACACTGAGGTGAACTGATTATGGGTGAATATGAAGTTTCTAAGCCTTTGAAGATGCAGACTACTACACAAGAGTTCGAAATCAAAAAGCTGTCATGTTTATGTAGAGCAGCGAGTTCCATGATGTACCGTTGGCTTCATTTTGGAGAGAATCTTCAAGCTTAGACATTAGTAATGACTAATCTTAACTTTGTTCTAAGCCATTTTAGAGTTGAGATTAGTGTTATTGTTTGTCAAACAAAATTATCAAGAAAGCTCATAGAGATTAACGTATTAGGCAAACTCATTGGACTTAAAGTCAAGTATTTTAGATGATTGTTCTATCAAAGTTTTTGTTACACATAGCAATAGGTCCAGGTCTGTTCAAAGTTTGGCCTTGAGGGCTAGCTTGAGTCTTGACTTGAAAAGCTCAAATGGATTGAATGTTGATCAAAAGGATCTCGTTTTGAGTAGCTTGTTCGAGAGTTCAAACTGCATAGTGTCGGTCAGTTTGGGTTTTTGGACTATATTTGAGCTGTATGTTCCTTGGATCATCACATTTGGCCTTTTTTCATGCTTAGTTTTAGTGAAATGATAGTAACATGCTAATATTTTATATAGGACTTGGTAGACTATAGTGTATACTTGATATTTTTATTCAATGTTCACTTGAAAGATAGAGCTTGAGATTCTACTAATTTAATGACAAATTGTTAGGTCAGGTGTGATTAGTCATCACCAATGAAAGCAAATCTTCCATGGAACTTTGTATATTTTTGTATGTAGAAGCCTAAGAAAAGTGAAGGATTAGGTATAGCCCTTGGCATATTGAAATCTGAGTTGTTACATTTCATTTTCCTCTTAGTTATACCCAGGATTGGAGTGCTCTGTTCTACATATCACCGACCATTAAGCTCAACCTTGCACTTCATGCTGGATTTGATCCCACCAGGTATGCTTATGCGTTCTTTATCTGCAGCTGGAAGATTTCTTTGGGAGCTCGAGTGATATATCATTTATTTGATCACACCTAGCTTTTACTGATCACTCCTAGCTTTTATTGGTCACTAACTGTGTATTAAAAAGTACAAAACTTGATTTGCAGTATACGGTGTTACAGTAGCTAGTTCTCTTTGGGGGTTGATTGATACCGAACGTCTGAGAAGGAGCTTTGTATTCTAATTTGAAACTATGGACATGAACAGGTGTTTTTTCAGTGGAAATGGAAAGATCTTAGAGGACTTAGTTTTAGCTGCCCAAGAAGGGGCCTTTGTTAACGTGGATAGTGAATTTGATTTAGAAAATATTGTAGCGGCTGCCAGAATTGCTGGCAAGAAGGTTAATGTTTTACTTCGGATCAATCCTGATGTGGATCCTCAGGTATGTGCCTTCCACATTTAGAATGCAAAATGAAGTCCTATCCGAATTTTCGAAAAAATATAATATCTTTTGTGTTGACCTTGTTAAACCAATACCCAGAGAAAATAATTTGATTGAGGTAATCTATTGCCTAGAGAATATTTGCCAATTTAGACAGGGTGCTGCTAGGTAATCTATTGCCTAGAGAATATTTGCCAATTCACATTAGGTGCTGCTAGGTATGCTGAGGGGAGAGAATTGTTTAGAAGAAGAGGTTGTATATTACTTGAATGATTTTAGTTCAAGTACAAAGAGGTATTTATAAGTACAAAAATGACTCTTCATGTCTAAGTACATGAACCCATTAATGAATCCAAATAAATAAACCATACATAAACTCAAAACTATACATAGACCAATATTGAATTATGTAACTAATACATGAACATAATTAAACTCCTAACAACGAACTTAAACATCCATGTATCTAGACTAACTTTCAAATTACACTTCGACACTCCCTCATAATTTGAAATTTTCTTGGTACTCCAAGTCTTGTTCTCTAATGTTGAAAAACTTCAAATTTGAGTGATTTCGTAAAAATATCCGCAACTTGATCATTATTCCTCACATGCTTGAGCTCCACTTCATTCTTTTACTTGTAGCCTTTAACAAAGAGCCTTGGTTTATATTTCTCTACATAACCATTGACATTCTTTTTTATCTTATAGACCCATTTGATTCCAATAGCTTCATGACCTTTAGCAAGAGTTAATAATTCCAAAGTATTGTTTTTCTCTATTGCCTTGATCTCCTCCTCCATGGCTTGTCTCCATCTTTTGTCCTTTATGGTCTCCCTAGAATTTAAAGGTTCACTGTCTACAAGAAGACAAAAGCAATTACTTACATCAACATCATTGATTTCTTCTATTTGTTCATAAATATGATAAATATTCCTTACTTTTCGTGCTCCATCACTTGAACTTTCTCTATGCGTGGACGGAGAAGAAATAGGCGTATTTGGAGAAGTAGGTGGAGTTGTCGCTTGAATATTTGTTGTGGTTTCTTTCTCTTCATCTTCAAAGTAAGGGAAAAAATCATAAGTGCTTTCTTCTTTTCTCTCCCAATCCGATATTGCTTCCTCATCAAATTCGATATCTCTGCTCACAACAATCCTTCCATTGCTTGGATTGTACAATTGGTAGCCTTTGGAATTTTGGTCATAGCCAATGAATACATGCTTAACACTTCGATCACCGGGCTTGGATCTTTCTTGTTGTGGCACATGAGCATATGTTATGCTTCTAAAAACTCTTAGATGAGCAACCCTAGGCTTAATTCCATTCCATGCTTATTGTGGAGTTTGATCTTTGACATTTCTCGTTTGAGACTGATTTGACAAATAAACTGCACAAGAAATAGCTTCGACCCAAAATTCTTTAGGCATGTTTTTGGCCTTCAACATACATCGAGTCATATTAGAATCGATTTATTATTCCTTTTAGCTACTCCATTTTGTTGGGGTGATCTTAGGATTATTAACAGACTGCAAATTTCATGTATTTTAGAGAAATCAAGAAACTCCTTAGATGTGAACTCGCCCCTCTATCGGACCTTAGGGCTTTAATTGTATAGCCACTTTCATTCTCCATTGATGCCTTAAACTTCTTAAATGCTTCAAAAGCTTCTGATTTCTACTTTAAGAAACAAACCCATGTTTTTCTACTATAATCATCAATGAAAAGTAATAAGTATCTACTTTTGCCCATTGATAATGGCTTGATTGGTCCATACACATCATTATGAAAAAGTTGAAGTGGTGCAGTTGCTCTTGTCATTGCTTCTTTTGGAAAACACCTTCTTAAATGCCTGCCAAGTAAACATGCTTCACATAAATGATGTGGGTGGTTAATGGGGGGCATTCCTTTCACCATGTATTTATCTCCCAATGCTTTGACTGCACTAAAATTCAAGTGTCCAAATCTCATATACCAACGCCATGCTTCATCTTTCATATTCACCTTTAAACATGTAGCTTCGATTGTCTTGATTTTCAACATAAACATTCTATTCTTTGACATAAACACCTCATCAGTTAATTGAACATGTTGATCTCTAAGCCAAAGACAACAATCTTTCTTGTGGATTTCATATCCTTTTTCAAGAAGTTGACCTAAACTTAAAATATTACTTTTCAATTTTGGCACATAAAAGACATCATTAATAAGTCTGTGGCTTCCATCTCTTGAAGAAATTAGAATGGTATATTTTCTACGAATTTGAATCTTTGAGGAATCCCCAAAAGAGATGTTGCCTTCTACCTCTTCATCAAGTTCCACAAATTTTCCTTTATCTCCACACATGTGATTGCTTGCTTCATTATCTAAGAACCATGTGCTTTCATCCATACTTGTATTATCTTTGAGTGCTAGCAATAAAGTGGGCTCTTTGTCTCCTTGCTTGTTATCAACAATATTGACTAGCTTCTCAACTTGATTAGGCGTAGCATAACATTCCTTATAAAAATGTCCAAAATTTTGACAATTGTGGCATTCAACATTAGACTTATCATACCTCCTCTCATTTTGTCTAAAATTGTAACCTCCACTTCCTCTTCCTCTTGATTTTTCTTGGCCTTCATATGATTGATTGTTTCCATCAATGTTGGCGTTGTTATAATCTCCTTTACTTCTTCCTCCACAACTTCGTCCACGACCTCAACCATGACCATGTCCTCGACCACGTCCTTGTCCTTTTCCTCTTTGATTGCTCTCTCCATCATCATCTTTTAACACAACCCCTACTTTAAGTGCTTGCTCCAAAGGAACTTCTTGCCTTTCCTTGATCTTGTCTTCGTGAGCTTGTAAAGAGCCCTCTTGTTATTCAAGTGACAAAGCGTCTAGATCTTTGGACTCCTCAATGACGCAAACTACAAAATCAAACTTTGGATTCGAGGAATGAAGAACCTTCTCTATTACTAGAACATCTTCAACTTGATCTCCATATCTCTTCATTTGATTCACAATGGCCTTCACTCGATTGATTCAGATTCCTTCTTGTGCAAAAATTAAAAATCACCTCGCAATGATTGGAGTCGAATCTTTTTTACCATATCAATTCCTTGAAAGGAACTTTGCAAAATCTCCCATGCTTCCTTTGAAGTGGTTGCATCAGCCACTTTCTCAAACATTGAATCATCTAGACAGTGATGGATGAGGGTGAGGGTTTGTTAATCCTTCTTCTTAATCTTTGCCAAAAAATCCTTGTCAATTTGAGACAAAAAGGCTTCATTTTGAGGTTGTATAAAACCTTTCTCTACAATCTCTTAAGCATCTTGTGAGCCAAGCATGACTTTAATGCGAAGACGCCATCTTTCATAATTTTCTTTTGTGAGGCAAGGGAATTGAAGTGAATATACTCCACCATTGTTTGCCATTTCACTTATACTATACCATTGTTTGTCATTTCATAAAGAACTTGTCTCTAATACCAGTTTGTTAAGAAGTGAGGAGGTTTAAAGAGGAGAGAATTGTTTAGAAGAAGATGTTGTATATTACTCGAATGATTTTAGTTCAAGTATAAAGAGGTATTTATAGGTACAAAAATGACTCTTCATATCTAAGTGCATTAAGCGATTAATGAACCTAAATAAATAAACCATACATGAATTCAAAACCATATGTGGACCAATATTTAATTATGTAACTAATACACGAACATAATTAAACTCTCAACGATGAACTTCAACATCCATGTATCTAGACTAACTTTCAAATTACTCTTCAACACTCATTTTTAATTTGAAATTTTCTTTAGTACTCAAAGTCTTGTCCTCAATTGTTGAAAAATTTCAAATTTGAGTGATTTCATAAAAATATCTGTAACTTGATCATTAGAACTCACTTACTTGAGCTCCACTTCATTCTTTTGCTTGTAGCTTTTAGCAACGAGCCTTACTTTATATTTTTATACATACCAATTGGCATTCTTTTTAATCTTGTAGACCCATTTAATTCCAATAACCTTATGACCTTTAAGAAGAGTTGATAATTTCAAAGTATTGTTTTTTGTTCTTGCCTTGATCTCCTCCTTCATGGTTTGTCTCCATCTTCTGTCCTTCATGGCCTCCCTAAAATTTAAAGGTTCACTGTCTATAAGAAGACGAAAGAAATTACTTCCATCAACATCATTGATTTCTTCTATTTGTTCATAAATATCATAAATACTCCTTATTTTTCCTTCTCCATCACTTGAACTTTCTCCATGCATGGACGAAGAAGAATGAGGCGTATTTGGAGAAGCAGGTGGAGTTGTCTCTTGAATATTTATTGCGGTTTCTTGCTCTTCACTTTCAAAGTATAGGAAAAAATCGTAAGTGCTTTCTTCTTGTGTCTCCCAATCCTATATTGCTTCTTCACCAAATTCAACATCTCTACTCACAACAATCCTTCCATTGCTTGAAATGTACAATCGGTAGCCTTTGGAATTTTGGTCATAGCCAATGAATACATGCTTAACACTTGGATAGCCGAGCTTGGATCTTTCTTATTGCGGTACATGAGCATATGCTATGCTTCCAAAAACTCTTAGATGAGCAACACTAGGCTTCATTTCATTCCACGCTTGTTGTGGAGTTTGATCTTTGACATTTCTCGTTTGAGACCAATTTGACAAATAAACTGCACAAGAAACAACTTCGGCCCAAAATTCCTTAGGCACGTTTTTGGCCTTCAATATACATCGAGCCATGTTAAGAATTGTTTTATTATTCCTTTTAGCTACTCCATTTTGTTGGGATGATCTTAGGATTGTTAACGGACTGCGAATTCTTTGTATTTCACAGAATCAAGAAACCCCTTAGATGTGAACTCGCCTCCTCTATCGAACCTTAAGGCTTTAATTATATAGCCACTTTCATTCTCCACCAGTGCCTTGAACTTCTTAAATGCTTCAAATTCTTTTAATTTCTGCTTTAAGAAACAAACCCATGTTTTTCTACTATAATCATCAATGAAAAGTAAGAAGTATCTACTTTTACCCATTGATAATGGCTTGATTGGTCCACACACGTCATTATGAAAAAGTTGAAGTGATGCAATTGCTCTTGTCACCGCTTCTTTTGGAAAACACCTTCCTAAGTGCTTGCCAAATAAACATGCTTCATATAAATGATGTGGGTGGTTGACGGAGGGCATTCCTTTCACTATGTATTTATCTCCCAACGTTTTTGAGTGCGCCAAAATTTAAGTGTCGAAATCTCATATGCCAACGCCATGCTTCATCTTTCACATTCACCTTTAAACATGTAGCTTCGATTGTCGTGATATTCAACATAAACATTCTATTCTTTGACATAAACACCTTATCAGTTAATTGAGCATGTTGATCTCTAAGCCAAAGACAACAATCTTTCTTGTGGATTTCATATCCCTTTTCAAGAAGTTGCCGCAAACTTAAAATATTACATTTTAATTTTGGCACATAATAGACATCATTAATAAGTCTATGGCTTCCATCTCTTGAAGAAATTAGAATCAAACATTTTCGACGAATTTGAATCTTTGAAGAATCCCCAAAAGAGACGTTTCCTTCTACCTTTTCATCAAATTCCACAAATTTTCGTTTTTCTCCACACATGTGATTTCTTGCTCCATTATCTAAGAACCATGTACTTTCATCTTTACTTATATTATCTTTGACTGCTAGCAATAAAATGGGCTCTTCGTCTTCTTGCTTGTTATCAACAATATTGACTTGCTACTCAACTTGATTAGGCATAGCATAACATTCCCTTCAAAAATGTCCAAATTTTTGGCAATTGTAGCATTAAGTATTAGACTTATCATACTTGCTCTCATTTTTTCTAAAATTGTAACGTCCTCGTCCTCTTCCTCTTCCTCTTCCTCTTCCTCTTGATTTTCCTTGGCCTTAGTATGATTGATTGTTTCCATCATTGTTGGCGTTGTTATAATCTCCTTTGCTTTTTCCTCCATAACTTTGTCCACCACCTCGACCACGACCGTATCCTCGTCCTCGTCCTCGCCCTCATCCTCATCCTCTTAGATTTCCTTCTCCATCATCATCTTTTAATGCAACCCTTGCTTTAAGTGCTTGATCCAAAGGTTCTTCTTGCCTTTTCTTGATCTTGTCTTTGTGAGCTTGTAAAGAGCCCTCTAGTTGTTCAAGTGTCAAAGAGTCTGGATATTTAGACTCCTCAATGACGCAAACAACACAATCAAACTTTAGGCTCTTCTCTATTACTCGAACATCTTCAACTTGATCTCCATATCTCTTCATTTGATTTACAATGGCCTTCACTCGTGAATAATAATCCGAGATTGATTTAGATTCCTTCATGCGTAAAGATTCACAATCACCTCGCAATGATTATAGTCGAACCTTTTTTACCTTATCAATTCCTTGAAAGGAACTTTGCAAAATCTCCTATGATTCTTTTGAATTGGTTGCATCTTCCACCTTCTTAAACATTAAATCATCTAGACATTGATGGATAAGGGTGAGGGCGTATTGATCCTTCTTCTTGATCCTTGCCAAAGCATCCTTCTCATTTTGAGACAAATCGGCTTCGCTTTGAGGTTGCATAAAACCTTTCTCTACAATCTCCCAAGCATCTTGTGGGCCAAACACCACTTTTATGCGAAGAAATCATGTTTCATAAGTTTCTTTTGTGAGGCGAGGGAATTGAAATGAGTATCCTCTACCATTATTTTCCATTTCCCTTATACTCTACCATTATTTTCCATTTAGCAAAGAACTTGTCTCTAATACCACTTTGTTGAGAAGTGAGGAGGTTTAGAGAGGAGAGAATTGTTTAGAAGAAGAGGTTGTATATTACTTTAATGATTTTAGTTCAAGTACAAAGAGGTATTTATAGGTACAAAAATGACTCTTCATATCTAAATACATGAACCCATTAATGACCCAAATAAATAAACCATACATGAACTCGAAACCATACATGGACCAATATTGAATTATTTAACTAATACATGAACATAATTAAACTCCTAACAATGAACTTAAACATTCATGTATCTAGACTAACTTTCAAATTACTCTTTAACACTCCCCTTTAATTTGAAATTTTCTTTCGTACTCCAAGTCTTGTCCTCAAATGTTAAAAAACTTCAAATTTGAGTGATTTTGTAAAAATATCCATAACTTGATCATTATTCCTCACATGCTTGAGCTCCACTTCACTATTTTGCTTGTAGCCTTTTGCAACGAGCTTTGCTTTATATTTCTCTACATATCCATTGGCAATATTTTTAATCTTGTAGACCCATTTGATTCCAATGGCTTCATGACCTTTAGGAAGAGTTGATAATTCCCAAGTATTTTTTTTCTCTATTGCCTTGATCTCATACTCCATGGCTTGTCTCCATCTTTTTTCCTTTATGGCCTCCCTAAAATTTAAAGGTTCACTGTCTATAAGGAAAAAAAAAAAACTTACATCAACATCATTGATTTCTTATGTTTGTTCATAAATATCATAAATAATCCTTATTTTTGTGCTCCATCACTTGAACTTTCTCCATGCATGGACGAAGAAGAATGAGGCGTATTTAGAGAAGTAGGTGGAGTTGTCTCTTGATTATTTGTTGAGGATTCTTGCTCTTCATCTTCAGAGTATGGGAAAAAAATCATAAGTGCTTTCTTCTTGTGTCTCCCAATCCTATATTGCTTCTTCATCAAATTTGACATCTCTGCTCATAACAATCCTTCTATTGCTTGGATTATACAATTGGTAGCCTTTGGAATTTTGGTCATTGCCAATGAATACATGCTTAACACTTTGATCATCGAGCTTGGATCTTTCTTGTTGCGGAACATGAGCAACACTAGGCTTCATTCCATTTCACGCTTGTTGCGGAGTTTGATCTTTAACATTTTTCGTTAGAGACTAATTTGACAAATAAACTTCACAAGAAATAGCTTCAGCCCAAAATTCTTTAGGCATGTTTTTGGCCTTCAACATACATCGAGCCATGTTAAGAATTGCTTTATTCTTCCTTTCAGCTATTCCTTTTTGTTGTGGCGATCTTGGGACTAGTAACGGATGGCAGATTCCATGTATTTCACAGAAATCAAGAAAATTCTTAGATGCGAACTTGCCTACTCTGTTAAACCTTAGGGGTTTAATTGTATAACCACTTTCATTCTCCACCAGTGCCTTGAACTTCTCAAATGCTTTTGATTTCTGCTTTAAGAAATAAACCCATGTTTTTCTACTATAATCATCGATGAAAAGCAAGAAGTATCTACTTTTACCCATTGATAATGGCTTGATTGGTCCACACTCGTCAGATGAATAAGTTGAAGTGGTGCAGCTGCTGTTGTCACCACTTCTTTTAGAAAGAACCTTCCTGAATGCTTGCTAAGTAAACATGCTTCATATAAATGATGTGGGTGTTTGGCAGAGGGCATTCCTTTCACCATGTATTTATCTCCCAACGCATTGAGTGCGTCAAAATTCAAGTGACGAAATCTCATATGCCAACGCCATGCTTCATCTTTCACATCCACCTTTAAACATGTTGCTTTGATTGTCTTGGTATTCAACATAAACATTCTATTCTTCGACATAAATACCTTAGCAATCAATTGAGCATGTTGATCTCTAAGCCAAAGACAACAATCTTTCATATGGATTTCATATCCTTTTTTAAGAAGTTGCCATAAACTTAAAATAATACTTTTGAATTTTGGCACCTAATAGACATCATTAATAAGTCTATGGCTTCCATCTCTTGAGAAAATTAGAATGGTACCTTTTCCACGAATTTGAAACTTTGACAAATCTCTAAAAGAAACGTTGCCCACTACCTTTTCATCAAGTTTGCCTTTATCTCCACAAATGTGATTGCTTGCTCCATTATCTAATAACCATGTAATTTCATCCTTACTTGTATTATCTTTGAGTGCTAGCAATAAAGTGGGCTTTTCATCTCCTTGGTTGTTATCAACAATATTGACTAGCTTCTCAACTTGATTAGGCGTAGCATAACATTCCCTAGAAAATGTACAAATTTATGACAATTGTAGCATTCAACTTTAGACTTAACATAGCTCCTCTCATTTTGTCTAAAATTGCAACCTCCTCTTCCTCTTCCTTGTGATTTTCCTTAGCCTTTGTATGATTGATTGCTTCCATCACTGTTGGCGTTGTTATAATATCCTTTACTTCTTCCTCCATCATCATCTTTTAACACAACCCTTGCTTTAAGTGCCTGCTCCAAAGGTTCTTCTTGCTTTTTTTTGATCTTGTCTTCGTGACCTTGTAAAGAGCCCTCTAGTTGTTCAAGTGTCAAAGAGTCTAGATCTTTAGACTCCTCAATGACACAAACCACATAATCAAACTTTGGTTTTAAGGAACGAAGAATCTTCTCTACTACTTGAACATCTTCAACTTGATCTCCATATCTCTTCATTTGACTCATAATGGCCTTCACTCATGAACAATAATCTGAGATTGATTTGGATTCCTTCATGTGCAAAGATTCAAAATCACCTCGCAATGATTGGAGTTGAATATTTTTTTCCTTATCAATTCCTTGAAAGAAACTTTGCATAATCTCCCATGATTCCTTTGAAGTGGTTGCATCGGCCACCTTCTTAAACATTGAATCATTTAGACATTGATGGATGAGGGGTGAGGGCTTGTTGATCTTTCTTCTTAATCCTTGCCAAAGCATCCTTCTCATTTTGAGACAAATCGGCTTCACTTTAAGGTTGCATAAAAGCTTTCTCTACAATCTCCCAAGCATCTTGTGAACTAAGCACGGCTTTCATGCGAAGACGCCATGTTTCATAATTTTCTTTTGTGAGGCGAGGGAGTTGAAATGAGTATACTCCACTATTGTTTGCCATTTCGTAAAGAACTTGCCTCTGATACCATTTTGTTAAGAAGTGAGGAGGTTTAGAGAGGAAATAATTGTTCAGAAGAAGAGGTTTTATATTACTTGAATAATTTTAGTTCAAGTACTAAGAGGTATTTATAGGTACATAAATGACTCTTCATATCTCAATACATGAACCTGTTAATGAACCCAAATAAATAAACCATACATGAACTCAAAACCATACACAGACCAATATTTAATTATGTAACTAATACATAAACCTAATTAAACTCCTAACAATGAACTTAAACATCCATGTATCTAGACTAACTTTCAGATTACTCTTCAACATTAACCATTTGAAAATTGGGATTTAGGATAAGAAATGTGGCCTCTTAATAATTTTATATGCTATCCTTGTACGGTCGTTGCCAAAATTGGTTGGACTTGATCAGGTAGCACCATCTATTGTTTCTTCGTATCGATATCCTTTTAATGAGCCAAAACCAAAACAAAGAGAAACAATGTGTAGGACATTGAGAATGATGTAGACTATGTTTTACTTGGATTAGTGTCTAAACTTGCTCGCTGTCGTATCAATTTTTGATGCAGTTAGATATTCATAAGAAATCACTGGGTTATTATAAATGTCCCGCTCTTCCCTCTGCCACTTTACCTGCCATGCAATCGTCAAAGTTAGCTTATTAACTTTCTCAAATGCTAACTATGGAAAATGGTGGCTTCATTTATATATAGTTTTTTTTTTGGCTATCCTATAGGTCCATCCTTGTGTTGCTACAGCAAACAAAAACTCAAAATTTGGTATTAGAAATGAGAA
>JAOSBN010000178.1:45695967-45713581 GCA_027563595.1 Erythroxylum suave | reverse complement strand
ATATGTTAGAGAACATATATTAGACTGACATAAAGAGAACTCTACATGGTTTCATGTCTTTAATGATTCTCAATATGATCACGTTTTACTAATCATGGATATGAGTTATCAAATTAGATACATAGATATATGTTAGAGAACATATATTAGACTGACATAAAGAGAACTCTACATGGTTTCATGTCTTTAATGATTCTCAATATGGTTTGACTTTAATCCTCTGACCTGAAGTCATCATGGTTCCCTACAGGAGGAATTTAGTGTTTTGACATTAAACTTAGTTATCTTTAATCAGATAATAAGTACTGTTCTATTAGACATTAAATTAATCATCTAGAGGGATGTGAATAACGTAGATGGGATTTGTGCCTCTCTTAAATGAGAGAGATATCAATTAGGCCTCTTGACAAGTTTGATTAAAGAAATGCATGGTGTACCATGCCTTATGATTAATCTTGATATCGTGTTACAAAGGGACTGAGCTTGTAACCATGGTAACAGGTTAAATCAGATTACCGATGCTCATTTGATTTGGGTAGTCATAATGTCTTACTAGAGGCCACTTATGACTTATAGGCCTTGAAGTGTGATCAAGCCCATTGCCAACATCAAATGAGCCTACAGGGTCACATACAATTAGTGATATGATTTGGGCTTATTCTCTTGGGCCTAATTTATTAGGCACTGAATAAATAGATGTGGATATATTTATTGGGTTATATTCAATTAAATGGTTGGGATTTTATTAAATGAGATATAATATGGGTGGAAACTTATTGGGCTTCCATAGTTCTAATGAGTTTAGGATTAGGGTTTCTTTATAAATAGAGGGACTAAGTTTTATTAGAAGACATACGAAAACCCTAGCTACCTAGCCATTCGACACCAAGAGAATAACTGTGCAACATTCTAAAGCGCTTTAGAACATGCTAGCACACATTAGCCGCTGCTCAAATTGTTTATCCTCATGTGGATACCAGTAGAGGACGTTCGTGAGTTGCAGCGTCAAGATATCTAGAAAGAAATCTAATTTGCGTACTGCAAGAGCTAATTTCATATACTTCTTGTTATGAAAATTTTGATTAGCTAAGGCACACGACTGAATTTTTATAGTCCATTCTGTTATGCAATGTGCATCCTTTGGGCATAATCGATCCAATAGAAACAGCCTATCGGCACAATCACTAGGCACCTTTGGTGAGAAAAATAGCCCGTTGACACACGTAAAGTAGGCAACACAGTCTATTGGCACTGTCGTTAGGCATCTTTGGTAGGAAAAACAACCTATTGGGCAATTTTGGTGGGAAAAATAGCACGTTGACAAAGCTTCAAAGGCAGAACAGCCCTTTAGAATGGTTGTTAGCTACTTTCGGTGGGAAAAATAGCCCGTTGAGACACCTTTGGTGGGCAAAATAGCCGTTGGAATGGTTGCTAGGCACCTTCAATTGGGAAAACAACCCATTGATAGATCTTTGGTGTATAAAAAGGCCCATTGGCAAAGTTGCTAGGCACCTTTGATATGAAAAACAACCCGTTGGCATGGTCACTCAGCAACTTTGATGGGAAAAATAGCCCTTTAGGCTTCAGTGAGGAAAACAACACGTTCGTAAACCTTCGGTGGGATAAACTACAAGTTGGCAAACCGTCAGTAGGCGAAAAAGCCCATCAGCATGTTCGCTAGGCACCTTTAGTGGAAAAAATAGTCCGTTAGCACAACTTTAGTAGGTAGGACAACCTGTTTCAATGATCGATAGGCACTTATGGTGGGAAAAACAACAGTTGGTACCTTTGGTGGGGAAAACAGCATGTTGGCATACGTTCGTTGGACAAAACAATCCATTGGCATGGACGGTAGGCACCTTTGGTGGGAAAAACAACATGTTGGCACACTTCGATGGACAAAACATCCAGTAGTAATGGTCACTACACTAATTAGGTGGGAAAAAGAGCCTGTTGCGCTCCTTCTTTAGGAAAACAACTCATTGAACCAGTCATAAGGGACCTTCAACGGAAAAATTGCCCGTTGGCACACCTTCGTTGGGCAAAATAGCCTATTGGCACTGTTGCTAGGTAAATTCAATGGGAAAACTACCCCTTGGGTACCTTCAGTGGGAAAAACAAGACGTTAGCAAATCTTCAGTGGGAAAAATAGCAAGTTGCCACACATTTGATGGGTGAAATCGCTAGTTGGCATGGTCACTAGGCACCTTCGATGTGAAAAATAGCCCGCTGGCACAACTTCAATGGGTAAGGTAGCCCATTGGCATCGTCGTTATTCGGTGGGAGAAACAGCCAGTTGGCATGGTTACTAGGTATCTTTTATAGGAAAAACAGCCTATGGGCATGTTCGCTAGGCAACTTCGGTGGAAAAACAACCTATTGGCACACCTTTGGAGGCATAAATAGCCCGTTGGAAAGTACACTAGGCACCTTTGGTGGAAATAACAGCCCATCGGCACACCTTCAATGGGCAAAATAGACCATCAACAAAGTCACTAGGCATCTTCAGTGTGAAAAACAGCCCATTCACGCACCTTCGATGGGCAAAATAGCTCATCGGAATGGTCACTAGGCACCTTCGGTGGGAAACGCATTAGCACACCTTTCAGTGGAGAAAATAACCCTTTGGAACAGTCCCTAGGCACCTTTTAGTGTGAAAAACAACTTGTTGGCACGGTCACTAGGCAACTTTGGTGGTAAAAATAGTCTATTGAGCACCTTCGGTGAGAAAAAGAGCATGCTCGCAAACCTCCGATGGGATAAACAGCATGTTTGCAGACCGTCAGTGAGCAAAATAGCCCGTTGGCATCCTCATTGGGCACTTTTTTTGGGTAAAGTAACCCATTAGCACACCTTCGATAGAAAAATGATTTGTTAGCACGATTGCTAGGTGGATTCAACATTTTGTCATACACCTTCAGCATAACTTCATTTTTAGAATTGTTAGTTGAATCTAATTCTTCCATTCCACTCCCTTCCATACCAGTACTACCAGTAGACTCTTCAGAAGTGGATGCATCCTCATCCCCATTCTGATGAGTATTTTGATTAAGTTTCAACCAACTTTACCTATAGATTCTGCATCTGAATGCTCCCTTGTTCTCGATCTTTTGGAGAGGCCCTCCTTAGTGTCACTAGTACCCATATTGTGCCTTTTTCCACCTACAAAGTTAGGTTAGACTTCCGGCACCTTCAAAGTCGATTGGCTATGTGCCATTATTCTCCTCGCACTCACAGGTCGAACATGTGGAGGTGCGGTGGTTGCAGCCACATTACCATTATGTTTTCCAATGTTCGTTACTAGTCCTCCCCCAGAAATAGAAGACATATGTATCCCCTATATTGTTGTTAGGTCGGTCTCTAGTTCCTCTAATGTTGCAGTGCTTACATTCTCTGGAAAGTTCAGTGGTGAATCTTGGTGAGGAGAGCCTGCCTTTTTTAACCGTAAGACGTAATCTTTTGTAATGTCTTTCCTTTTGTATGGTGTCTTCTATCATTTTCCCATTCTTCCAACCAACACAAAACAATATGGAATTAATGAAGGATTTGGCTGAAGTGTGTGACCTAGGCGATCACCTAGGTTGAAAGCAACTCAAGACCACACTTACTATAGTTATGTATCAATATCCTTGTTAATGGTGGGCCTCACAGTAACTGTCCCACATTATATCCCTTGGAAGTTGGATGAATGGTCATTCTTAGTTGGTGGAACCATTTGTTCGGTTAGTTCTATTAACGAATGAGACCTTAGCCTGCTAACTAGCTGTGCGGAGGTGACCCTCCACGGCCAGCTTCTTAGATGGACTATGGCCTTCCAGGCTAAGGAACTTTAAGGCAATAACAGGTTTGTGACGCCCTTATGTGCACTACACTGATGTATTTATCAAGTCTATAGCCTTGGCTGAAAAACTTGGATAATCATTGAAATTTCATCATAATGGGTATAGATCATTGTAATTGTTGGTCTTCAATGAGGAATTCCTAGTAAGCGTGAGTCATCAGCTCGTGTTGACTACATCCCTACCCTTTGTACATACTGCCTATCACTCCTACTGATTGAATGGTTCGATGAAGTGTTTAGATTACGGTGACTTTGGCAGTTTTTCATTAGCAACATCGCAAGAAGTCCACTGAACTTATCATTTAGAGGAAGGAGAAGTCGTAACAAGGTTTTCGTAGGTTAACCTATGAAAGGATCATTGTCGAATCCTACAAAGTATAATGACCTATGAAAAAGTTGTGCCTCAGATAGAAGAGGGGACTTCAGAGTGAGAAATCTACCTAAAGCCCCTACCTATGTTGGCAACGGCACGATTCATCTAACCAACTATGGGGTGGGAAGCATCAATGAACATAATAACGAACCGGTCTGTGCTGGTCACCCCGAGAATGGATGGTGGACGAGAGGTGGTGCCTCATTTCATTACAAATCAACACAACTCTCGGCAACAGATATCTCAGCTCTTGCATTGATGAAGAATGTAACTAAATGCAATACTTGGTGTGAATTGCAAAATCTCATGAACCGTCGAGTCTTCAAACAAAAAATAAGCCATAGGCTTTTTAGCCTAGGGCACGTCTAGCTGGGCGTTACACAGCGTGACCCCCTTCTCATCAGCCGGATCCTAGGAGGCAGAGAAGTGACAAAACTTGGCCTCCCTTGACACTAACTGCTCATAGTCGGTCTAAAAATTAGAATCCCTGGTGACGATTGCCATGACCAATAGTGGTTGAGCATAAACCCTTAGGAGGAGTCGTTCGGGCATGTCTGGCAAAGGTCAAAAGCGAGTTCACACCCTGACATAATTTGATCACAACCTCAACTTAAGGGGTACTACCCGTTGAGTTTAAACATATCAATAAGTGGAGGAAAAGAAACTTACAAAGATTCCCTTGGTAATAGCGAGTGAACAGGGAAGAGCCCAACTTGAGAATCAGATGCCCTTGGCATTTGAATTGTAGCCTGTAGAAGTGTCCTCAATGGAAAACTGGCCTCAAGGCCCCTAAAAGGAGGACTGGAGAGGGTGGTTACCCCGTCATGCTTGGACCCTATCGCACCATGAGACATTGTGTGCGAGTTAGGTTGCTTGGGAATGCAGCCTAAATTGAAAGGTAAATTTCATCCAAGGTTAAATATGGCTGAGAAACTGATAACAAACAAGTACCGTGAGGGAAAGATGAAAAGGAATTTGAAAAGATAGTCAAATAGAGCTTGAAATTATCAGGAGGGAAGCGAATGGGGAGTTGACAATGTGCCTTGTCGATCGATTCAAGGCATGGATCGACCCAGGTTGTGGGGGCATCCTAAGCCTAGGCCTTTAATATGTCGGTAGCCTAGGCCTTTAATATGTCGGTAGAGACATCGTCCCCACAATTGTGTAATATATTGCTCACCCTCTGGAGCTCATGCAGTACACTCTCGATGTAGGCTTGCAGGCTCCCCATTTGGCCTGTCTTGAAACACGGACTATAGAGTTTGATATGTGTGTGCATCAACGGGTGAGTAAACACCGATCTTGATCTTCTAAGAAGGGGAGTGAGACCTTGCTTGTTAGGACCTGAATGATGGTGAACTATGCCTAAGTAAGGCGAAGCTAGAGGAAACTCTAGTAGAGGCTCACAGCGATACTAACGAATAAATCGTTCACTAACTTAGGTATAGGGGAGAAAGTCTAATCAAAGCATCTAGTCATTGGTTCCCTCCGAAGTCTCCCTCAGAATAGCTGGAGCTCAGCATAAGTTCTATCAGGTAAATACAATGATTAGAGGCATCAGGAGTGCAATGCCCTCAACCTCTTCTCAAACTTTATATATGTAGGATAGCAAAACTACTCCGTTGAGCTACACCACAGAATCGTGAGCTCTACATAGGCTATTTTTTGTAAGCAGAACTCACGATGCAAGATGAACCAAAAGTTAGGTTATGGTGCCATGCTAACCTAGATCTTATAAATGGTGTTGATCGAATAAGACAACAGGACGGTGGTCATAGAAATCAAAATCTACTAAGGAGGGTGTAACAACTCACTTGTTGAATCAACTAGCCCCAAAAATGGATGGTGCTAAAGTGCACTACCCACACCCAGCTATTAGGTTAAGAGTTAGGCCCCGACGAGTTGGAGGGCATGACGGTTGCTACAAAATCTGGTATAGATCAGGTAGAGCGGTTGTCGGTGTAATAGTAAATATACAAATAAGAACTTTGAAGGTCGAAGAGGGGAAAGGTTCCATGTGATTGAAATTTGCATATAGGTTAGTAGATCCTAAGAGACGAGGGATGCCCATCCAACAATGCATTCACAAACGGGCATCGAAAGGGAATCGGGTTAAAATTCTCAAAATGGGATGCAGTAGTTGACGGTAACGTTAGGGACTTTAGAGACGTCGGCAGGGGCCTCTGGAAAAGTTATCTTTTCTTTTTAGATGCCCTCCCTGTAACATCCCGTTTCCTTTGGGAAGTTAAAGTAGTAAATTTGAGTGAATAATGAGAGCTTAGAAATGTATTTTGCATGCTCATGCAAAATATGATATGTTCATATTCATGAATATTGAATTTTTGCACATGAAAATAATTGTACCAGCATTCATAGACATTCCGGGAATAATTGATTTATAATTGAATTGTGAATATGATTTTGTGGAGAACTGTGGTTTTTATATGTTGAAAATTTGATTTTGAGAGTGTATTTAGTGATTTAGAATTTTCGGAGATTTTTAGAAAAGTTCTAAAAATTTTGGTAAAATTTGAACTAGGAAAAATGTCAAGTGGCAAGACAATTGATAAAAGCAATAGAACTAAGAATCAAATGGCAATGAAAATTTTTACTAATGACTGGGTTTTAATGATATATGTTATTGAAATTTGGAGACAATTGGAGTAGAAATTAGAGTTGAATGAACTAGTTTTGAAAGAGATCCAATTGAGACCATAGGAAAGTGACAAGTGGCAGTAACAAGTGTCACCACTACTTGCCACTCTTCTCCCCACTCACGAAACTCCACCATTTTAATTGAAAGAACACTGTAAAAATTGTCTTTCACTTGCTTTTCTTCTTCCTTTTTTCCTCTTCTATGTGACCTTATCCATTTTCTTCAAGCTTCTTCATCTTCTTCAAGAGTTTTGTTGCTAACCTTCATTAACTTTAAACCTAGCTCTTTCATCTTTCAATTGCCACTTCCATCTTATTGTTTCTTTCATTTACTACAAGAAAACACGCCCTAATCCATCTTTAGAAGATGAGATCATGTGAATGTTTGAGAGCTAGGGTTGACTAAGATTTTGAAGATTTGGAAGAGAAATCAAGTAAGTTATGTCTTAAATATCATGGGTATGGTTAAATGAAGCTAGAATGATGAGTACATTAAGATTGATGACTTGATTATGTGAGTTTTTATGTGTGTTTCGTGAGTGATGAAAAATTCATGTAAATGTCTTGGTTTTGTAAGTTTGTATGATCATTAATGACCCATAATTTTCATAGAGACAATGTTGAGGTAGAATGATCATTATAATGGTGTTATATGAGTGCAATAAATTAAAGAATAAATGGGTAAATGTGTAGGTTCTATTATGGTTAAGGATCAAACATAGATCATGAAATATTTATGAATGAAATTGAGTTGAAAAGGAGTGGAGAATGAAGAGGAAATGGAGTAGAAAAGGATGATCTTTGCATAAATATGTTAGGTGCAAAAATCAAAAACTTGAAGATGATGGATTTGAAAATGTTCACTGCGTATGCTTCAGTTTTTCACCATAACTTGTTCTGTGATTATTCAATTGAGATGATTCTTAGTTTGGATTAAACTAGCAACATAGGGAAACATTTTGTATGAAGACATCGATTTCAAATTCTGACTTTAAAAGTTTCCAATTTTGACTTGAAGTTCTGTGCTGGGTGTGGGAAAAAGTACAAAAAATGGATGATTTCTTGAGATGTTTAATTTCTTGATGTTCAATTTCTTGATGTTTAATTTCTTGATGGAACTAGTGTATAGCATACTGTTTTTGAGTATGAACAGCCTGAAAATGTTTGAGGCATATCTTCCAAATTACTGAACCAAATTAAGTGATTTTGGTGTCAATAGAAACATAGGAGATAGAACACTTGTCTAGAAGAGAGTATGACCAAATTACATCATTTTCACTTTCTGATTGAGCATGAACAATAGACCTGAAAGTGTGATTTGGAAAAATCTGAAATGATTCAATGAGAAAAGAATTGTGAATTTAATGTTGTTGGTGATGCATAAACCTAAGTAGAAATTATACTTAGATGAGTTTTGATATAAGAATGATTTTGTGATGAAATTGGTGGGAAGATACCCAGGACTGTCATGAACATGCATTGTACATAATTCATTTCATACATATGCATTATTAAACACTCCTAATTTTGCAAATTGTGTGTATGTTGTTTGATATAGAGGAGAAATTGGAACGTCAACGCAGACGTTGCCGGAACTTCCAGGCATTAGCTTCGAGAGCAACATGTGAGTAACCTAGATGGTTTCTCTCAATTATTGTTTGCTTAAATTATGCTTTGAATGATAAATGAATGATTGAATGAATGTGACTTGATTGTTGGTTCCGGACAGAAGGTCCAATGACTATGAAATGTGGAATGGATATTGAAGTCCTAATTGTATGTGAATGAGAAGAACTAATTATTTTCTTGAATTGATTGAGTGAGTATGAGATACATTCCACACATGAATGCATGATCAGATAACGAGAGTGGTGACTTAAGTAGCCACTAAAAATGAGCTCAAAGCTTTGAATGTGATTAAGAGCCAAAGGCTCACTATGTAAAATGAGCCCTATATCCCCAACGGATAAGGGACAGTATAAATGAGCCCGGTATCTGCAATGGATACGGCACAGTTTAGGCACTCGGTCACAACAATTCAATAAATAGAAAAGAGTCACATGTGCATTCCATATGCTTTTTATTAAGATGTTTGATCGATTAAAATGCGAAAATTTGCCTATGCTTAAGTAAAAATGTGATACTGATGTTAAGTACAATTTGGTGAAATATGTGTTATATGAAATGATGTGATGCATGAATTGAATGAACTATCGATGATGGTTACCTCATGGAGTTCGCAAAACTTACCAAAATTGTAACGTTGTCTTTCTAGGACTGAGAGACGACTCTAGCTACTGAGAGGCTCTACCAGCCATGTAGATCGTGATTTGGCAAGAGAAGTCATGGCTCAAAGGTCAGTCAACTGGGATTTTTGGATAGATTAGATAGACTTTGTATATTTTCCTCTTTTATGTAGTACTTTTGTACTAGGTTGATGATGTATATGTATTAAGTGTTGAAAGATACAATGTCGACTTTCAGTTTTGTAAAATGAAATGAGGAAAAAGTTGATTTTAAAATGTTGTGATTTTCTTATGATGATTTATAAGTGAGTGATGATATAATGCTATGTAAAGTTAATGTAGTGATCGAACGTTGCTCACCTTTATCATAGGATATGTATTGGAACGACCTTCGGGCGTCCCAATGTGTACTGTGTGGTAAGGGAGCGCTACACTTCGGCCCTGGGAAAGACTTAGTTAGAGGTAGGGTCTAGCAATTCGAAGAGCACTGTACGTCATACGGCGTTCGGTACGCCCCCAATGACCTATGAAAATCTGAAGCATCGAGTCCCACCCCTAGTCGTACTCAAAACCACATCAGATCTCTAAGGTTAACAACTTCTAATCGATGGAACATTGTAGGTAAGAGATGTAAGAAAAATGGATCCGTAACCTTAGGAAAAGGATTGGCCCAGTCTTAAACCCTTTGGCTGTTTACAAGCGGCGAGAGTGGGTAGCCACATGCTATCCAGGGCACGAACTACGAATGGCCCCTTCGAGGGCCTTCCCTAGGTGTCGAATAGTCAACTCAGAACTTACGTGGACGAGGAGAATATGACTGTTTAATTAAAACAAAGAAGTGTGGTGATCCTGGTGGATGCTTACACAATGTGATTTTTTCCAGTGCTCTGTATGTCAAAATGAAGAAATTCAACCAAGCACAGCTAAATGGCGGTAGTAACTATGAGTCTCTTAAGGTAGCCTAATGCCTTATCATCTAATTAGTAATGCGCATGAATAGATTAACGAGATTCCCACCGTCCCTGTCTACTATCCAGCGAAACCATAGCCAAGGGAATGGACTTGAAAGAATCAGTAGTGAAAGAAGACCTTGTTAAGCTTGTCTGTAGTATATCTTTGTGAAATGTCTAGAGAGGTGTAGGATAAGTGGGAGCTGGAAAGAGCGAAAGTGAAATACCACTACTTTCATGTTAATTTACTTATTCTGTGAATCAGAGGTAGGACATCTCCCCTTCTTTTCGACCTAAGGTCATTCGGTGGGCTGACTGAGGCAGAAGACATTGTTAGTTGGGAAGTTAGGTAAAGCAGCACATCTGTTAAAAGATAACACAGGTGTCTTAAGTAGCTCAACAAGAACAGAAATCTCATATGGAACAAAAGGGTAAAAGCTCATTTGATTCTAGTTTCCAATTTGAATACAAATCGCAAAAATGTGGCCCATCGATCATTTAGACCTTCAGAATTTGAAGCTAGAGGAGTCAGAAAAGTTACCACAGGGATAACTGGCTTGTGGCAGCCAAGTGTTCATAGTGATGTTGCTTTTTGATCCTTCGAAGTCGGCTCTGCTTATCATTGTGAAGCAGAATTCACCAAGTGTTGGATTGTTCGCCCACTAAAAGGAAATGTGGGCTGGGTTTAGATCTTCGTGAGACAGGTTAGTTTTACCCTACTGATGTTAGCGTCAAAATAATAATTCAAGCTAGTACGAGAGGAACTGTTGATTTGCACAATTGGTCATTGTGCTTGGTTGAAACGCCAGTGGCACGAAGCTACCATACGCTGGATTATGAATGAACACCTCTAGGTTAGAATCTGGGCTAGAAGCGATGTGTGCCCCTGCCTCTTGATTGTCGACCCTCATTAGGGTCCTTTGGACCCCAAAGGCACATGTCATTGGCTAAGCCCACTCAAGAACAAGCGGTAGGGGCTACCGTAAATTGAAATTCACTGAGTAGCGAGTAGAATCCTTTACAGACAATTTAAATATACGATAGGGTATTATAAGTTTCAAAGTGGCCTTGCTGCCATAATCCACTTAGATTAAAACCTTTGTTGCTCTGATTCATCCCTCCATTTAAATCCCTTGCCCAATTTTGATCACCCTAACACATAGAAACACTCAAGCAAGAAAAACAACTTAACTTTAGCTACGAGGCTATACCTAAGGGGGTTGTGGGACTCGTTAATGTTTAGGGATTGAGATACCTAGGAAACCATTTGTATGCACAAGAAGTGCAAAATGTTTCTTGAAAACACTTATGGAAAATCAAAGAGCATCAACATTGCACTTACCATCATTTAAGTGAACTTAGTCTACTTTGGTGGAACAGTCTAAAGACATGGTTGCTAGGCAACTTTCGTCAGACAACTTCAGTGGAACAGCCCCTTGGGACATAATCAGTGGGAAAAATAGCCCGTTGGGCACATTCAGTGGGAACAACTGCACGTTGACACGATCACTAGGCACCTTCGATGGGAAAAAAGCCCATTGGACACCTTCGATGGGAAAAACAACCTGATGGCACATCTTTGGTGGGCAAAATAGCCCATCGGAATGGTAGCTAGACACCTTCGGTTGGAAAAGCAATCTGATGGCACACCTTCGGTAGGCAAGGCAACCCATTGGCATAATTGCTTGGCACCTTTGGTGGGAAAAACAACCCATTGGACACCTTCAGTGGGAAAAACAGCACGTTGGCAAAACTTTGGTGGGCAGAAAATCCTGTTGGTATGGTCATTAGGCACTTTTGGTTGGAAAAATAGCTCGTCGGCATGGTCACTATGCAACTTCGGTGGACAAAACAACACGTTAGCACACTTTCGATGAGCCAAATACCCTGTTGGAACAGTCTTTTGGCACCTTTGGTGGGAAAAATAGCTCGTAGGCACACCTTTGGCTGGCAAGATAGCCCACTGGAACATTTGCTAGGCACCTTCGGTGGGAAAAACAACATATTGGGACACCTTTGATAGATAAAACAACCCGTTGGCATAGTTGCTATGCACCTTAGGTCGGAAAAACAATCCATTAGCACACCTTTGGCGGGCAATACAGCCCGTTTTCATGGTCACTAGGCACCTTTGGTGGGAAACCAACCCGTTGGGAACCTTTTGTGAGAAAAACAGTACATTGGCACACCGTCTGTGGACAAAACAGCCTGTCAACACAATAACTAGTTCGGTAGGCACACCTTTGGTAGGCAAAACAACTAGTTCAGATGGCCATTAGGCACCTTCGAGGAGTAAAAGAGCTCATTGGCACACCTTTGATGGGAAAAACATCTTGTTGGTTACCTTCAATGGGAAAAATAACACGTTTGTAAGATCGACGGGCACCTTCGGTAGGAAAAAAGGCCCGTTGGGCACCTTCAATGGGAGAAATAGCACGTTGGCAAACCTTTGGTGGGAAAAATAACACGTTTGTACACCTTTGGTGGGTGATCCAACCCATCAGCATGATCACTAAGCACCTTTTGTGGGAAAAACAACCCGTTGACACACTTTTGGTGATCAAGATAGCCCATTGGCATGGTCTCTAGGCACTTTTGGCGGGAAAAACAACCTATTAGGCAACTTCGGTGGGAACAAAATGATGGCAAAGCCTCAGTAGGAAGAACAACCCATTGGCTCAGTCACTAAACACTTTGGATGGGAAAAATAGCTTGTCGTCACCCCTTTGGTGAGCAAAAGAACCTATCTACACCGTCAGTATGTACCTTTGTTGGGAAAAACAGCCCATTGGCATACCTTCAGTGGGCAAAATAGCCCGGAATGATCATTAGGCACCTTCGGCAGGATAAACAACCCATTGGTATAGCTCGGGTGTATAAAACAGCTTGTTGGTGTGGTCACTAGGCACCTTTGTTTTGAAAAACAACCTATTGGCATGGTTACTAGGCAACTTTGATGGGAAAAATAGCCAGTTGGGCACCTTCGATGAGAAAAATAGCTCATTCATAAACCTTAAGTAGGAAAAATATAACATTGGCACATCTTTCGTGGGCAAAACAGCCTATCGACACAGTCGCTATACACCTTTGGTGGGAAATATAACTCGTTAGCATAACTTTAGTGGGAAAGACAACCTTTTTACATAGTCGATAGGCACCTACAATTGGAAGAACAACCCTTTGGGCACCTTCGGCGTGAGAAACAGCACGTTGGGATACCTTTGGTGGACAAGACAAACCATCGGCACGGTCGCTAAGGACCTACGGTAGGAGAAACAATATGTTTGGGCAAATTTAGTAGGTAAAATAGCCCGTCAGAACAGTTGCTAGGCTTATTCGGTGGGAAGAATAGGTCGTTGTGCACCTGTGTTTGAAAAAACAGCATGTTGGCATAGCTTTTGTGGCAAAGAAGCCTATTAGCACAGTCGCTAGGCACCTTCGGTGGGAAAAATAGCTCGTTGGCATGTCTTTGTTGGGTAAAACAACCCTTTGGCACAATCACTAGGCACCTTTGGTAGGAAAAATAGCCCGTTGCCACACCTTCGGTGCCCAAACAATCGATCGGCATGGTCACTAGGGAACTTTCATGGGAATAACAGCTCGTTGATACACCTTTAGTGGACAAAACAGCTGATCGGCAAGATCACTAGGGACTTTTGGTGGGAATAACAACCTGTCGGTACACCTTTTGTAGGCCAAACATCCCGTCGGCTAGGCAACTTCGATAAGAAAGATAGCCAACCGGTATGGTCCTTAGGCACCTTTGATGTGAAAAACAGCCTGTTGGATTTCGGTGCATAAGACAACCCGTTGGCACGGTCACTACGTGCTTTTGGAGGGAAAAACGACTCGTTAGGATGATCGCTAGGCATCTTCTGTGGGAAAAATAGCCTATTGTCATGGTTACTAGGCAACTTCAGTGGAGAAAATAGCTCATTGGCACAACTTCGATGGGAAAAATAGGTCATTATCAAAGCTTTGGTGGGAAAAATAACATGTGGGCACACCATTGGAGGGACAGATAGCCCATCATCAAGTTCGCTAAGCAACTTCAATGCGAAAAACTGCCTATTGGCACACCTTCAATGGCCAAAATAGCCTGTTGACACGATCGATAGGCACCTTTCGTGGGAAAAAGAGCTCGTTGGCACACCTTTAATGGGCCAAAGAACTCGTCGAAACAGTCGCTAGGCACCTTCGGTAGGAAAATCAACCCGTTTGCACCCCTTCGATGGACAAAATAGCCCTTCGACACAGTCCCTAAGCACCTTAAGTGTGTAAAACAACCTATTGGCATGGTCAATAGGTAACTTCAAGGGTAAAAATAGTCCATTGGGCACCTTCGGTGAGAAAAACATCACGCTCGTAAACCTTTGGTGGGATAAGCAGCAAGTTCAGTGAGCAAAACAGCCTATTGGCAAGCACGCTGGGCAACTTTTCTTAGTAAAGTAACCCATTGGCACACCTTCGGTAGGCAAAACATCCCATCAAAATGATCACTAGGCATATTTGGTGTGAAAAATAGCCCATTGGCATAGTCGCTAGGGATGTTTGACAGGCAAAATAGCCTATTGGTACGGTCGCTAGGCACCATTGGTGGGAAAAGCAGCCCGCTGGGCACCTTCAGTGGGAAAATCAACACATTGACATACTTTTGATGGGCAAATAATCCTTTGGCATGATTGTTAGGTACCATCGGTGGGAAAAACAGCCCATTAACACATTCAATAGGCACCTACAGTGCAAAAAATAACATGTCGGCACACCTTTGGTGGGCAAACCAACTTGTCGGCACAATTGTTGTTCTTATTCGGTATGAAAAATAGACCGTTACACACCTTTGGTGGGAAAACAACCCATAGGCATGGTCATTAAGCACCTTAGGTGAGGAAAACAACATGAAATAGCCTATCGACTTGCTCACTAGACAACTTCGGCAGGAAAAAAGCCCGATAGCACACCTTTGGTTTGAAAGACAGTCCATTGGCATGATTAAGAGGCACCTTTGGTTGGAAAAACAGCCTGTTGGGCACCTTCAGTAGGAAAAACAGCACATTGGCACACCTTTGGTGGGCAAAACATCTTGTCAACACAGTCACTAGGCACCTTTGGTGGGATAAATAGACCGTTGGCACAACTTTGTTGGCCAACAAAGCCTGTTAGCACGGTCACTAGTCCCGTTCGGTGGGAAAAGTAGCCCATTGCACACCTTCAGTAGGCAAAACAACCAGTCGCCACAATCACAAGGGACCTTTAGTGGGAAAAACAACCCATTAGCACACCTTCGATGGGCAAAACAACCTGTCGACAAAGTTGCTAGGCAACTTCAATAGGAAAAACTGCCGTTGTGCACCTTCAGTGGGAAAAACAACATGTTAGCAAGCATGGTGGGAAAAACAGCAAGTTTGAACACCTTTGGTGGATGAAACAAGTCGTGTGTATGGTCATTAGGCACCTTTGATGTGAAAATTTCCCATTGGCACACCTCTAGTTGGTAAGACAGACAGGCACAGTTGCTAGCCACCTTCGAAGGGAAAAACAGCCTATTGGAACAGTCCCTAGGCATCTTTGGTGGGAAAAACAGCCGGTTGGCATGGACGTTAGGCAACTTCAACGGAAAAAATAGCCTATTATACCTTCAGTGGGAATAAAAGAATGTTGCCAAACATTCGTTAGGAAAAATACCTCGTTGGCACACCTATGGAGGGACAAACAGCCTGTTGGCAAGTTCGTTAGGCACCTTCGGTGGGAATAATAGCCCATCGGCACCTCTTTGGTGGGAAAAAAACCCGTTAGGATAGTCAATAGGCACCTTCGATGGGAAAAATAGCCCATTGCAGCACCTTCAATGGGTAAAAAGCCCCGTGAAATGGTCACTAGGAACCTTCAGTGGGAAAAACAACAAGTTGGCACACATTTGATAGACAAAACAGCCCTTTGGCATAGTACCTAGGCTCCTTCAATTTGGAAAACAACCTTTTGGCTCGGTCACTAGACAACTTCAGTGGCAAAAAGAGCCCCTTAGGCACCTTCGGTGAGAAAGGCAACACACTCGTAAACCTTGGGTGGGATAAACAACACATTGGTACACCTTTTATAAGCAAAATAACCCATTAGCACACTCACTTGGCACCTTTTTTGGGTAAAGTAAGCCATTGACACACCTTAGATGGGCAAAACAGCCTATTGGCACGGTCCCTAGGCACCTTTGGTGGGAAAAATAGCACGTTGGAACACCATCGGTAGGAGAAACAACCCTTTGGCAGGGTCACTAGGCATCTTCGGTGGGAAAAACATCCCATTGGCACACTTTGCTAGGTAGAATAACCCGTTGGCAAGGTTGCTAGCCACCTTTGGTGAGAAGCTATTGGTATAGTTATTAGGGACATTTGGTGGGTAAAATAGTTAGTTGGGAACATTCGGTGAGAAAAATAGCCCATTATAACACCTTCGATGGGCAAAATAGCTCATTAATACAGTCACTAGGTACCTTTGGTGGGAAAAATAGACCACTAGGCATCTTCGGGGGGAAAAATTACACGTTGACATAACTTTGATGGGGAAAACAACCCATCAGCAAAGTCACTAGGCAACTTCAATTGGGAAAACTACCCATTGTGTGCCTTTAGTGGCAAAAACAACATGTTGGCAAACCTTTGTTAGAAAAAACAACAAGTTTGCACATCTTTGGTGGATGAAACAACTCATGTGTAGGGTCACTAGGCAACTTTGATGTGAAAAACTACCGATTGGCATACCTTCAGTGGGTAAGACAGTCGGGCACAGTCGCTAGGCGTCTTCCAAGGGAAAAACAACCCATTGGCATTGTCGCTAGGCATCTTCAGTGGGAAAAATAGTTCGTTGGCACAGCATATTGACATAGTCTCTAGGCAACTTTGGTGGGAAAATAGCATATTGACATAGTCTCTAGGCAACTTTGGGGACAAAAAAATCTAGTTAGGCATCTTTGGTGGGAAAAACAGCACGTTGGCAAACTTTCAGTGAGAAGAATAGCATGTTGACACAACTTCGATGGGTGAAACAGCCTGTCGGCAAGCTCACTAGGGACCTTCAGTGGGAAAAATAGCCCGATGGCACGCCTTCAGTGGGTTGGCAAACCTTCAATGGGAAAAACAACAAGTTGGCACACATTGGGTGGGCAAAACAGCCCGTCGGCACCATCAGTAGGCACCTTCAATGGGAAAAAAACCCATTAGCACACCTTTAGTGGGCAAGACAGCCCATTGACATGATCACTAGTCACCTTCGATTGGGAAAACAGCCCGTTGGGCATCTTTCGCAAGAGAAACAGCTCATTGGCACACCTTCGGTGGGGAAACTGTTGGTAGTATGCCCTAGGCCAATGGATATTTATGATTCATGTATTAACATTATGGATTGTTAATAATATATTATGAGGTATTCCTTTTATATATACATGCATGTCGTTTATGTAATGTGATTTACGATTTATGAATAGTATTAGGCTTATGTCATCAAGTATGTGACTTGATAGTAAAACCACAAGCGTTATAATACTATTCTAAAC